>BPVZ01000100.1:482001-493612 GCA_020521535.1 Rubroshorea leprosula
CAAGATCCGGATTGTGGCACTCTCAACTTCCCTTTTAAATGCAAAAGATCTTGGGGAATGGATAGGAGCTACTTCTCAGGGTCTTTTCAATTTTCCTCCTGGAGTACGTCCTGTGCCACTGGAAATACACATTCAGGGGGTGGATATAGCCAATTTTGAGGCAAGGATGCAAGCAATGACAAAACCAACTTACACTGCAATTGTCCAGCATGCCAAAAATGAGAAGCCTGCTATTGTATTTGTTCCTACAAGAAAGCATGTCAGACTCACTGCTGTGGATCTAATGACATACTCTAGTATGGAGAATGAGGAGAATCCAGCTTTCCGGCTGCGTCCCCCTGAAGAACTGCAGCCTTTTGTGGAAAAGATTAGTGAAGAAACGTTGAGAGCAACTCTACCATATGGAGTGGGTTATTTGCATGAGGGTTTGAGCAGTCTGGATCAAGAAGTTGTGTCACAGCTTTTTGAAGCTGGTTGGATTCAGGTCTGTGTTATGAGCAGTTCATTGTGTTGGGGAGTGCCATTGTCAGCCCACTTGGTGGTTGTAATGGGAACTCAATATTATGATGGAAGGGAAAATGCTCACACCGATTACCCTGTCACAGATCTGTTGCAGATGATGGGACATGCTAGTCGTCCTCTACTGGATAATTCTGGGAAATGTGTCATCCTTTGCCATGCCCCTCGTAAAGAGTACTACAAGAGGTTCTTGCATGAAGCTTTTCCAGTGGAAAGTCATTTGCACCATTTCTTGCATGATAACTTTAATGCAGAAGTTGTTGCTGGAGTTATTGAAAACAAGCAAGATGCTGTGGATTATCTTACGTGGACCTTCATGTATAGGAGACTCACTCAAAATCCAAACTACTACAATCTCCAGGGAGTGAGTCACAGGCATCTATCTGATCATCTTTCGGAGCTTGTTGAGAACACATTAAGTGATTTGGAATCCAGTAAGTGTATTTCTATAGAAGATGACATGGATCTTTCTCCTTTGAATCTTGGCATGATTGCCTCTTACTATTACATAAGTTATACCACCATTGAGCGCTTCAGCTCTTCTTTGACTCCCAAAACAAAGATGAAGGGTCTTCTGGAGATTCTTGCTTCAGCTTCTGAGTATGCTCAACTTCCTATAAGACCTGGGGAGGAAGAGGTGCTTCGGAAGTTAATTAATCACCAGAGGTTTTCTTTCGAAAATCCCAGATGCACAGATCCCCATGTCAAGGCAAATGCACTGCTTCAAGCCCATTTCTCAAGGCAGCATGTGGGGGGGAACCTTGCGTTGGACCAACGAGAGATGCTACTGTCTGCTACTAGGTTGCTTCAGGCGATGGTTGATGTTATTTCGAGCAATGGCTGGCTGAGCCTTGCTCTTCTTGCAATGGAATTGAGCCAAATGGTGACACAGGCCATGTGGGAGCGTGATTCCATGCTTCTTCAGCTTCCACACTTCACAAAGGATTTAGCTAAGAGGTGCCAAGAGAACCCTGGAAAGAGTATAGAGACCATCTTTGATTTGGTTGAGATGGAAGATGATGAGAGGCATGAGCTCTTGCAGATGAAAGACCAACAGTTGCTGGATATTGCCAAGTTTTGTAACCGCTTCCCTAACATTGACATGTCATATGATGTGATAGATGGTGAGAATGTAAGGGTTGGGGAAGATGTCATGCTGCAAGTGACTCTTGAACGGGATCTTGAGGGGAAGACAGAGGTGGGACCTGTTGATGCTTCCAGATACCCAAAAGCAAAAGAAGAAGGGTGGTGGCTTGTTGTTGGTGACACCAAGAGCAACCAACTACTAGCCATCAAGCGGGTGTCCCTTCAAAGGAAGGCAAAGGTTAAGCTTGAGTTTGCTGCTCCAGCAGAAGTTGGGAAGAAGACATACACTCTGTATTTCATGTGTGATTCTTATTTAGGCTGTGATCAGGAGTACAACTTCAGTATTGATGTCAAAGAAACAACAGGTGCTGATGAGGACAGCGGGAAGGAGTAGATAGTATCAGCTCCCTTTTCAGTATTAGTTAAGTGAAGTGTAGCTGCCTCCAGAAAAGACTGCAATATTGAAGAGGTAGACATATTCTATTATTGAAGTTAATGAATAAGTTTGCTGAAATCTTTCAAGCATGTTAATTTTTAGTCCTTATAGTATGTGGTTGCTGATGACATTCAAGTGCTAAGTATTTATTTGCCAGTGGTTATTATGTTGTTGATCTTGCACAAGTTGTTTTCTTACATCTTTGCTTGATGTTCTGTTTTTTTCCCACATGATTCTCTATCTTTGCTTAAGATGTGAAACTGGTGGGGCTATCTGAAATCAACTTAACAAACTAAGACCTTATTTTGTAAACTCCTTCGTTTTACCCCTGGCTATTTGAAAATAGGTCTCTGATGCTTGAGTATTTTTTATTTACTCATTATGAATAAATGCCCTCAAGTACGGTGGGGTAGTGAAATGTTTAACCAAGTTGTAACTTTCTTTTTATTCACTTGTGAAAATGTGAGCTTCTTCAAGTTGAGGTGTTGTTTTAGTATCAGATAAACCATGCAGCTATGTAGTTGATTCACTTAGCTGTTGTCTGTTTGACATTTTAACCGTTTTTCATTTTAATTAATTTGGGTTTTCTACTTGTGTCCAGGTTCCAATTACTTTTTTTCGGAAGTTGACAGCTTGAAGGATCCCTGAGATTGTAGGAGTAGGTGAAAGGTCTCACAGAGTAACCTCATGAATGAATTTTAATCAGTTTAGTACTATTGTGGATGATATTATAGCTCACTTTAACTTCTTTTTTGAACTTGTCTAGTGGGAGCAGTTGCATAAGTTATTTAACTAATTTGCTGTTTCCTTATGTGCCGTGATAATGATAATGGATAGCCATGATGATATTTTGTTACGTGCTTTATAATTAGCCTCCGCTCTAAATCGTCATTGTTGATTTCTTTCATTCTTGGGCAACATGGAAAATGAGTTACTAAGAATACCTGGAATGTTGTTTTGGTTTTAAACTAACCGCTTAGATAATATTATTATTATATGTTGTCTTCTGGTTCAAACCAATCTGGTGCTTTCATTTTAATAAAACGTTGTTTTGTTAGGATTTCCAAAGGTGATTGAATTGGAGATTCAGGATGATTGATTATAAAGAGACCCTGGAAAGTGGAAATAATTGGTCCAACTCTAGCAGGACACAAGCTGTGTTGCATTTTCTTTTCATGTCGCACTTCCAGTTCCTCCTCTTGAAACTGGAATCAGAGGAACGGTGTGGTGTGGTATGAGTACTGGGGTGATTTCTTTTCGAGCTGTTTGTTGCCTTACCTAAATTGATGTTGACATTTTTATGGTTTTGTACTGTAGATGCATGCTTAATGTTACTTGGTGGATTTCATTCTGCACAAATGATCTTCCATCCATGCTCTATGAATTAGGCCAAAAAAAAAAAAACCACAAATATCTTCTCTCTATGCGGTTCAAATTTGCAGTTTTTTGTTCAGTCTAACCAACTAAAACCAAGTCACCAAGGTACTGTTGGTCCAAGTAGAAGCAGTTCTGTTTCTCGTAAGCAAGATCTTAAATCCGAGTTTTGTGAATAGAGAAATAAATATTGAGAGAGTTTTCTGTATTAAAGTTCTGACGTGGTTCAATTTTAAATTTTAAATTAATCAAGTAATATCATTGTTTGTTCAAAGGTTAAGTTGTGGGCCGGCCCAAAGGACCAAGGTTTGGGGCTTGGGCTTAAGCACCCAGCCCACGTGTAAATGACGTTATGACAATCACGGGCGGCGTCTGCCCAAAGTCTTTCGGTTAAAATACTAATTTAGTCCCTGAGCTTTTAGACTTGTACCATTATTGTCCATCAACTTCAAAAAGTATCAAAATTGTTCTTAAACTTTAATTTTTAATACCAAAAAGTCATTCATTAACAGAAGTATCATGGTATTTGTCATTTTGTCACAAAAGCAATCTTTTAAAACAATACTAATGATGTGTAAAATCAAAGTCATATTTTGTTATTATGATATATTTTTATTTACATATCATATTAATATATAATTAAAGTTAAAAATCATATTAGTATTTGTAATAAAAGTTCAAGAACTAAGATAGTATTTGTTTCAAAATTTAAGGACTAAATTAATATTATCTTTAAAATTTGAGAACTAATTCAATACCAAAAATTAAAGTTTAAGGGCAAACAAAGTTGTAGAAAGCGTTAAATAATGTGAGCAGTTACCCATAGATTAGAGCCTAGAGTGCATAGGTAGTGCCTAGGCTATCTAGGTGCTTTGTTTTAAAAAATAATTTTGTAATATAATATTAAAAAAATAGGGAAAAAAGTGAAATAAATTTAAAAATTACAAAAAAGAGAAAAATTAAAATTTTTTATATCCATTATCATTGTAAATTTACTTACCTTAATCATTTTATTGTGTAGGGTCTACGTATGGATGAAACAAGTTGGCACTTCTACTTGGTACAAATAAATGTAACTTTAGAAGCAAAGAACCTTGCATACTAAAGTATGTGAAATTGTGTTATATGTACTCTTAATATAATTTTTCATCAATAAAGAATGAAGGAATTATAAACTGAATGCATACTTGGTACTTACATTCAGATTTTGTTTTCAAAAGCACAATTGCACTAGTAACAAAATACTAAAAAAATTACATGATATAACCATAAGTAATTAAATTAAATTAAAATACTTCTACATTATTATAGTTTTGCTACTAAGCATTCAACTCCTACCTGTATAAGGAATGAAGAAAGGCCTAATTGTCTAGCCTTAAACAATAATACCATGTCTATTGTCTTCTTTTCATTCAATAACCAATGAAGAGTTGAAGCACTTGGAATCATGGAACAAGACTTGTCTATAAAGTCTTTAAAAAAAAAAAAAAATTGGTGCTACCATTATCTTTGATAATGATTCTAATAGTAATAATAATTGGATACGAGTCAAAAAAGAAAACTAAAACAAAGTTGTACTGCTGAACTAAAATCCAAAACCATGGATAGTAAAAGAATTGAGATCCAAGTGCAACAAATGAAAACATAGTTGAAACATAATTGCACACTTGCACTAGTATGCTAAATTAAAATCCAAATCCATGGACAAAAAAAGAATTAAAATCCAAATGCAAAAAAACTAAAACATTGTTGCTGCATAGCACTACTATCTATTATACTGAACTAAAATCTAAATACTTGAACAAATAGAAAACTAAAATCCAATTGTAACTATTCATCATCGGACCAAGGTTTTGCATCATCTCCTTGAAATTGGAGTACCCTATCTTCATCACTATAAGCAAATCCAACATCTTCATCTACCCCTAGTTCCCTTCTCATCTGAAGACTCATCTAACTCTTCATTAAACTCCCTCATTAGGGGAGTAGTAAAACAAGACCCAATGCTTCTTTTAGGCTTTAAAATTGAATCCACCCTTGATGCTTTTGCAAACATAGTAAGAGGAATATTTGTTCATGGAAATAGGTCATATTCCTCATCAATATCGCCATTCTCCACTAACTATCCTTGTGCATCAGTGGCATCACTAGCAAGTAAGATATATCCATTCTCACTAGGTCTCTTTTTCTTGTTGGATAGCTTTGCATTGAATTCAATAAAAACCAAATCATTAAATCTAAAAGCTTCAAGCTTATTCCTTTTCTTAGTGTGTATCTATTAATAAAAAAAGCACAAATATTAGTATCATATATTCATATATAAAAAAAATATAAAATTAGTATCAAGGAAGACATTTTATTTTTAGTACAAGGAATGCTAAGATTTTTAAAGTTCCCAAGAGCTTAAAAAAGATAGATGTTAGTTTAGGGAAACACATTTCATCAATTATGATTAAAGAATCTCTTATAAAGCTAATGGTTGATATATAAAATAATAAACACTCACTTACCCCCTCAAAGCAACTCCAATTCCATTCACATTTTGAAGCACTAGAAGTCAAGGACAAAATTCTTGTTACCATTTTGTAGAGATATGGAGTTCATGATCCCCAAGTTATTCACCATGCAACTATAAGTTAACCAATTTACAAGAAATAGACAAATAGTTAAAAACAAAATCTTCAATTAATTAAACATAAACATTAAGAAGGAAGAACAAAAGCATTAAATAATTTAATAATGCACTTGGATCAAAACTATCCATTGGAACCTATGTTCCACTAATTGCACTCTTTCTTGAAAAGCAACTTGCATGAAGCTTGTATTTGACCAACTTGGTGCTTTGAACTTCATAAATGACATCTTCATCATTGATTAAAAAAATTTTCAGTGCAATCTAATGTGGCTAATTGAAGCTTTGAATCCATCTTAATACTTGGATCATTATAAAAACAATGTGGATTCAACAAAAATACAACTTTATGTAAGGATGTATCAAGCCTATTTTTACTTTTTTTCATCAATGATGTCCAAAACACACATACATCCTTTTTCATTGTTCTTATACATTGCTTGTATTTCATTTTTTGCCTTCTCCAACTCTCCAAGAAAGAAACCCATAGATGGTCTACCATCCGCATCAATTAGCCGCAAAACCTATACAAGTTTGTAAATTACAAATTAAACACAATAACTCAACATAGCAAATTCTAACTAAATGAAAAATATCGAGTGAGAAAATATTATCAACATGGATAATAATAAAAAAAAAAAAACCAATTTGATATTAGAATAGAGGAAAAAGGAAAGAAAAAAGACAAACCCTCACTAAAAGAGCAAAAACCTTCAAGCACATATTAACAGTTTTTCCAAAATGAAACACTAAACATTGTTGCTTGGCTTGAATTCCCTTACTAGATTTATAACATTGGGACTTTTTCCATTCATTCAAAGGGAACATAAGCCTCAACTTCTCCTTTTTCTCATATAAGCTTTGTAAAGTGAGAAATGAGGTTGCAAATCTTGTCACTCTCGAACTTACTATGTTTGCCTTTAAGGTATACTTATGTATCAATGCTAATGTTCTTTGATGTGCATATATATAAATTGCAAGATTCTTAGCCCTTGTGATGGAATTATGGAATTTGGGGATCTTGCTAATTCCTTCAAGTATCAAGTCGATTGCATGGATAACATAACAACTCCAAAACAACTTTAGCATTTTTTCTAAAACAAGTCTTGCTACTACCTTATTGTTTACAACATTATCAGTGACGACTTAAACAACATTTGCTTCTCCAACCTCATCAATACCCTTATTAATATAATTGGTTATATACTCAGCAATATGGGCATCCTCAAATTCTTCCTTGGATGAAAGAAAAACCATTCCTAACCTTGAGTTTACACATAAGTTTATGATGCTTCTACTTTTCCTATCTGTCCAAACATCTATCATTAATGAGTCTCCAGTTTCATTCGACTCTTCTTCTTGGTTTTTTAGTGACTAGGCTATGCCTAGGCTCACTTTTTACAACATTGTGGGAACAATTTTAGTACTTTCTGAAGTTGAGGGATAATTTTAGTATAAATCTGAAAGTTGAGGGACTCAATCTGGTATTTTAACCAAGTCTTTACTGAATCAGAGATCAAAATGGGCAAAACTGAGATGTGATGAGAAGAGAAGCTTCCTTGAGTTCCTTCCTCTTCCTTTTCCCTTTGCCCTTTTCCCTTTCCCTTTTCCTTCAGTAAGTAAAATCCATTCCCTTAATCCTAATATAAAGGGTTTTCTAAACCCCTAGCGCTCCCCTTCCCTTCTTCTCCAATGAATTAAAGGTTCTCCCTTTTTTTCCCCCCCTAATTTGATTTCCCCAGAAACCCTAGAATCCACAATGGCCGAACACTTGGCCTCTATCTTCGGTACCGAGAAGGACCGCGTTAACTGCCCTTTCTACTTCAAGATCGGTGCTTGTCGTCACGGTGACCGCTGCTCTCGTCTTCACAACCGCCCCACCATCTCACCCACACTACTTCTCTCCAACATGTACCAGCGTCCGGACATGATCACTCCCGGCGTTGATGCTCAGGGCCAGCCCATCGACCCCCGCAAGATCCAGGATCACTTTGAGGACTTTTACGAGGATATCTTTGAGGAGCTCAGTAAGTTTGGCGAGATCGAGAGCCTTAACGTCTGTGACAACCTCGCTGACCACATGATCGGCAACGTCTATGTTCAGTTTAGGGAAGAAGACCAGGCTGCCGCTGCCCTCCAGGCTCTACAAGGTAGGTTCTACTCTGGTCGGCCTATTATTGCCGATTTCTCTCCGGTCACCGACTTCCGCGAAGCAACCTGTCGTCAGTTTGAGGAGAATAATTGTAATCGAGGTGGCTACTGTAATTTCATGCACGTTAAAGTTATTGGGAGGGAGTTGAGAAGAAAGCTCTTTGGAAAGCACGGGGGCTACAGGGTGAGTCGTAGCCGGAGCAGGAGTGTGAGTCCACGCCAGAGGAGGGATTATGACAGACGTGAGAGGGACCATCGGGACCGTGACCGAGACCGCGATAGGGGTGACAGGGATTACCGTGGTAACGGGAGAAGGCAGGACAGGCATGAGAGGGATGGTGGAAAGAGAAGACATGGGAGTCCTCGGCGCAGCAGGAGCCCTGCTCGGGATGCTAGGGAAGGTAGCGAGGAGCGTAGAGCGCGGATTGAGCAGTGGAACCGAGAAAGGGAGGAGAAGCAGTAAAGGAAGCCTTTTTTCCTGTTGTGTTGTTATTCTTCTATCAGGGAGGCGTTTTAGTTGGCTCGGGCTATTGAATTTTTCAGCTATCGGTAATCGTTTCTGGGTTATGATGTTTACGCCCTCTGGAACAAACCCTGAATTGAACCTTTCTTCCTTTTATCCCTGAGTGGAACCGTTCTCACCTTACCTGCTATAATGGTCTTTAATGGTGTCAGTTGTAGCAGCTCTGTTGAATAGTTTTCCAGTTTATGTTTAAAATTAGTGCTTTGGTTGAACCTGTAGCTTAATTCTTCATTTTTCTTTGCCAATAACTGTGATGAGATAATTGTGTCTTTTGTGTTATGCTTTGTATTCACTTTATAACCAAGTCTTAAACTCACATCTATTGTCTATGCCCTGCAAACTGGTGTCTTCTTTTTTATGACATCTGGAGAACACCTTTTGCACATTGCATTTTCTCTGTTTGTTAATCTTAGTTGATATCTTTCAGGATTATTTGACTACTTTTGCAGGTTCATAGGTGTCACTGATTACTTTATTTGGTTCAGATGGATTTCTGCTTCTGCCATATTATGTTATGGGAGTTGCTTCCCTCCAAATTGTTAAGTTGGGATTAGATGGGTGGTTTTGCAATTAAGTCAATTGATTGTTCTGAGATTCTACAATTTGGTAAACCGTGGTGAGTGGTGATTGCTCATCAGTTGCTGTTTCTTTTTATGAGATAAAGGATTCTTAGCGTTTACGTTCTAATTTATGCTATACAGCTGAATGTTACTTAGAAAGGTGAATAACGCACAGATATTGCAGTCCGTTTTTATTGCTTTAAGTATGTGTAAATTTTCACATCTGTAAAATCACTGTTGGAGCACTTGGGAGTTGAGTGGACCTGTGATAAGACCAAAGTGTCAGTTGGCTAATGGGATTTCTAACAGAAGTTTGTGAACCGTCTGGGTGCATTTGTTTAGTGTATTGAAATGATTGTAGAGTGTTAGCAGGCAAGTCACCTGCTCGTTGGAACCTGCTAAGGAGGGAGTTGTATGATTCTGGTGTTTGAAAATGACAAAGCTAGGGTGGAGTCATTAAAGCCCTTTGGCAGAAACAGTTGAGTATGTTTCTCTCATTTAAAACTCTAGGCCAACCTCCAATTTAAGGCATTATTACTTGTTATAAAGTGTTTTCAGAAATCAAATCAAATCAACTGAGCATATTTTTATTACAATATACAGGGTTGTAGAGTGGTGCAGGCAATGCTGAATTGTGTCATGCATGGCCTATTTATAAAAGTGGAAGCTGTTATTTATTTATTTATTTATTTTTTGAAAATAAAAAGTGGAAGCTGTTAGTTAGATAAAAAAGTGGAAGCTGTTAGTTAGATAAGATTAAATGGGATTTTCTTTCATCCTGAGCACCCCTCCCCAGCTCTGCTTTTGAACTAACTGTAAGCTATTCAGCTTGTAGCTGCATATTTATAGATTGATAATCTTTCTTCTAGCTCTAGGAATTCCAAAGGTAAGTTTTGCTTGCACCTTTAATCCTCAAGGATATATATAGGGAAAAGGGTAGCTTCTTGTTATGTAACATGGGGAGTCAGCTCTGTATGGGATGGAAGGATTGAATCAGGGTGCTCACCTTGAGTCTGATTCTATTCAAAGCTGTATGGATGAAACTATGAGAAATCAAGAAATGTCAGCCATTGACTTGGGTTAGGGAACTCAACTCTAAGCGGCTGATCCTAACACCTCGGCCCTGAACTTATTAGGCTTAATCAATCCTATCATAAATGAGGCCTAAGAACCCAGTCTGTGGTGGTGGTAGAATGGAATGCCAGAGTGTGCACCATCTGCCTTCCTATTGGTCCGATGATGACAAACCGTCACAGCACAAGTCTCAAACGAATCAGTTCCCAAGTGGTACTACTCTAAACGCAAACGAAAACGAAAACCAAGAGTCCTCGAAGACTTTCCTTTTCACAGGTGCCGGTCGCCAAGGCCTCTCTGATTTCACTACAGATACCAGTTTATTTTTTTTGTTCTTTTCTTGTGTCTTTGTAAATAAGTAGTACAGTAGAAGATTTCTTAATAGATTTGGAAGCGGAATGTAGGAGACTGGGACTGTTGCTTCAGCGTTTCATCGCTGAAAATCAAGCTCTTCGCCTCAGTTTGCAGAAGGGTAGTGCATTTGGTGCATCCTCAGCCAAGCAGGAGTCTGCTGTGCTCTTGTTGGGTATGAACTTGTCATTGCTTTTTTAATTTCTCCTCTCTTGTAGTAGTTGTAGACTTGTAGTGATATGGGAAATTTATCCAGAAATAAGAGAGATTACTGCTTGTGCTACCGCCCAGAGCATTGGATAGTTGTAGTGATAACCAGAATATTTTGTTTCTCAAATATGCAAACCACCACTCATCTAGCTACTTTAGGCTTTAACTGATGCATTCTTTGTTGGTGTTGGTTATTTATTGTGATGTTGTGGTTGCTTATGAATGGTTTGTCTTTTTTTGGCCTATTGATCACTGAGTGTTATTGTATGTGTTTATCTTGATCTCTGACTCTGCAGAATCCCTGCTGTTGGGTTCCCTGCTTTGGTTCCTGGGCATCATGTGCCCATATTCAATCTGCCAAAACTGCCCAAGTCAATAGTGGTGCCACTGCCAGGTCCAAAAGGGAAAGGTCCAGGAAGTCCGGCTCTAAAAGGGGCAGGGAAAGGGAGTAATGTGGTAGTAGAATCTTTTCTAAAGAGCCGGGGATGCAAAGCTTCAAGGATGAAGATGAAATTGAAATTTCTAGGTCTCCATGTCTCAGCATGAAACTTGCTAGCTGGTATTCCATTTTAGCGCATGGGGGATGAGTAAGACCGTAAGAGGATGGTGTGTGGCTGAGTTCACTTATCCTTCTCTCCAATATAAATAATTGGTTAAATCCTTAATTTGGTCCCTAAACTATTATATGGGCTCTC
>BPVZ01000100.1:494863-505731 GCA_020521535.1 Rubroshorea leprosula
ACTCTCCAATCTTCAGAAACTCCGATCTCAATACCAGCCGGAGCTCCCTCCCTGCCTCCAGGTTTCCGTTTTTTCTTTTCTTTCTATTTTTTGTACTCTATTGCATGATTCACTAAATCTATTGTTTTCACGTCCGTTTTCTTTACCTCAACCACGCTTTACTTCGGTTTTTCCTTTTTCTTTCAAAAATATCCTGGCTTTAACTTGTATCCTTTTTGAAAAAGAAAAAAGCTTTGTTTTTTAATGAACATCTGGGTTCAAATCTTCTCCATGTTCGAAGACGAGTGATTCTAGCACTTAAAAGATCTCATTTTTATTGGTAATTTTGTTTGAGTAATGATCCGCGGACGACGTTGCGGGACGATTTTAGGGGATGACAAATGAAGCAGGATCAAATTGGTAATTGTTGTTGGGACTGTTTCAGTCGTCGTCCCCAAAATCGGCCCGCAACAGTCATTCCGGGGATCATTACTCATTTTGGTTTAGGTTGGATGCATATTGATCTCAGAAAGCTGACATGCATAATTAGGAAGTCGATTCTCATTAAGATATTCACAAAGTCTGGAGCTTTTTCAGAAACAAGTTGTGAAAAAGTTATTATAAATGCTTGGATGCATGCGGATGAGGGTCATATATGCGTACAATTTTTTAATTTTTTATTTGGGGCATACTGTTACTGACACTGCAGAATATAGTGCTCCCTTTGGATTATGTTAGGAAAAGTATATGACAAGATTAAATTTTATTTCTTTTCTTCTTTATTTTAATAGACCTTTCTGAAGGAGAAAGACATGAATTTTAGTACAATAATTCTTACCTTTTTAGCATAGAATAAAAGATTAGACTTTTCTTTTCCTGCTGTGATGCCATACCACCACTGTTTTTAATTTTATTCCTATACTGCTTTTAATTTTCTTTCTCATTGTCTGCAATTAAGATTCTCATATATGGAGGTCACCTAATTTCTGTCTGATGAATTTTTGAATATTCAGGGAACCACGGTTAGAGTTGAATTGGGTGATGCAACTACAGCTCTAGACCCTGCTGATGCTCACACCATTAATCGAGCTTTCCCCCTCACTTATGGCCAGCCTTTGGCTCATTTTCTCAGGGCTACTGCACAAGTCCCTGATGCTCAGATTATAACTGAACATCCAACTATTAGGTGGCTATTTATAACATTTGATGCATGAAACTCCAATTATATTGGTTTCTTTGTAATAGAATGAGATAATAATAGCATTTTATTCCTCTTTGGATGTAAATCATATCAACCAAATCTTTGTTGCATGATGCCTATTTTTTTCCCTCTCTTACAGGGTTGGACTTGTGTTTTGTGGGAGACAATCCCCTTCTGGGCATAATGTCATATGGGGCCTCCATGATGCTCTCAAAATCCACAACTCAAAGAGCACTTTGCTGGGATTTCTTGGTATGCTGCATTCTCTGTTATATAGTGCGACACAATCACACGGAATTTGAAAAGGAACAATTCTGCTCACTTCTTGGTCTATGTATCGATCCCTTCTTGTATGTTTTTGAACGAGGATAGATTTGTTAAGGAATTTGAAAACTCTTTTCTCTTGTTATGCTCTTTCTGATATCTGATGCTTTTCCTGTGCTTCATGATAGGTGGTTCTGAAGGCTTGTTTGCACAGAAAACTCTTGAGATAACAGATGACGTTCTTTCTACATACAAAAATCAAGGTAATTGTACTTTTGAGGCAGTTATTATGTTTAGATGTATGAAGTTGTAGTTGTACGCTTCTGTGTTTAACAGACTATAAAATACAATTGTACTGGACTAGGTGGTTATGATTTGCTGGGAAGAACGAAAGATCAAATTAGAACAATGGAGCAAGTTAATGCTGCACTAACTGCATGCAAAGATTTGAAATTGGATGGTCTTATCATTGTTGGAGGTAAAATTGGAGCTCAAGATGGCTTGCTAATATGTTAGAATAAATGATGGTGAAGTTAGGAGTAGAATATCTTTTGCAGGGGTCACATCAAACACAGATGCTGCTCAGCTTGCTGAAACGTTTGCTGCAGCAAATTGTGCAACAAAAGTGATTATCCTCTTATTTTTCTGAACTTTTAAAACAAGTTGGGGCTTGGGAGTGTGTCACAATTCAGTTTTTCTCATGCCATTTCATTTTTGCAGGTGGTTGGTGTTCCTGTGACATTAAATGGAGACCTTAAGAATCAATTTGTTGAAACTGATGTCGGTTTTGATACAATATGCAAGGTATAAGTGAAGGGTTTCTTTTTGCAGTTTACATGGAAATGGAAGAGAATAATACTTAAGGTGCACATGAAAAAATAAGCTGGTCATTCCGTTTGTCAATGAGAAATTGTGATGTATTTTATTTTTATTTTCTATTACATAGGACACACAATAAATAAACCATGGATTTTAATTTGGTTGTAGGTCAATTCCCAGCTCATCAGCAATGTGTGCACAGATGCTCTCTCTGCTGAGAAGGTAATTGAGTCAATCTTAGATTGGCTCTTGAACTAACGGATAGATTGACAAAAGTGGTTGTGGGTGGTTACTTTATAATTTGTAGAGTTCTTAGCATTATTGAATTTGAACATGGAGTAAACAACTGAAATTTGACAAATATAAGTTGTCTCTGCCTTACCTTTGGCTTCTCTTTTCTTTCCTCACAGTATTATTATTTTATCCGCCTTATGGGTCGGAAGGCATCCCATGTAGCTCTTGAATGCACTCTCCAGTCACATCCAAATATGGTTAGTATTTCTTGCCTCTTCCAATTTGTATATTTATTAGTCTGAAGATGTTGGTTTCTCTTTTTTGAATATTTTATATCTTTTCTTCAGGTAATTCTTGGAGAGGAGGTGGCTGCATCAAAGCTTACTCTTTTTGACCTGACAAAGCAAATTTGTGATGCAGTGCAAGCCAGAGCCGAGCAAGGTTCAAATATTTTCAAGTACTTATATTTCATCTGGGGAACTGGTTATCGTTTTTCTTCCCTAACATTGTGTGCTTGGACCAGACAAGAACCATGGGGTCATCCTCCTGCCAGAAGGGCTTATAGAAAGCATTCCTGAAGTGTATGCTCTCTTAAAGGTAATCAATGCAGAACCTCCAACCTTTTTTACGTTTACCCCCTTCCCCTCTCTCTCTTAAGATACAGGCTTTCTTTTGCTCGAACCTATATTGTATTAAGTGTCAGTTCTCTTTTCCCTGTAAAATCTATAATTAGGATTTTTGTCACCCAGGAAATTCATAGTTTGCTCAGACAAGGTGTCCTCACAGACAGCATTTCCTCTCAGCTTTCACCTTGGGCATCTGCTTTGTTTAACTTTTTGCCAGACTTTATTAGGAAACAGGTTCATTTTGATTTTCCCTCAAGTGATTCACTTTGAAAGATACAGACCAGTTGAAATGAGCTTGAATGACTGATGATGCCATATTTGTTGTTACAGCTCCTTCTTGATCCTGAATCAGATGATTCTGCACAGCTGTCCCAGGTAAACAATTTTGGAAGGTTCTACAGTTCTACGTTATGAATTGGGACCATCAAACTTACTTTTGATATCTATTTTTTATTTTTTCTCAGATTGAGACAGAGAAACTTCTTGCACACCTTGTGGAGACTGAAATCAACAAGCGCCAGGTATGCTTCTTTACTCTCCCATCCACTTTAATTTATGTTGAAGTGGAGTTGATAATGTTTATTTTCCTTCTGCCATAAAATGTAAAATCCCAATTGGCACATTTCTATTGCTTTTTATTTTTCAAATCTCCTATACTTGCAGAAATTAGAATAAAATGAACTTTAGTCTTTGAACTCTACCTTTTGAGAAAGAGCTGACTATTTTTATGCCACTTTTGGGAGTTGAGCATGAGCTTCAGAGTTAACCATATATATACCCTGAACTCAAACTTTTACTTACTGATGTTTATTCTCTTTTCCTTTTCAATAGAAACAGGGCAAGTACAAGGGCAAAAAATTCAATGCCGTCTGCCACTTTTTTGGTTATCAAGCTCGTGGATCCTTACCATCAAAATTTGACTGCGACTATGCCTACGTATGTTCCCACTAATTGGTGATATGGCTTCCCTTTCTTTTGCTTATATGCTCCCTTATTGACAGTGCTGTGTCATTTTTGCAGGTTCTTGGACACATCTGCTATCATATTCTTGCAGCGGGTTTGAATGGTTACATGGCAACTGTAACTAACTTGAAGAACCCTGTGAACAAATGGCGTTGTGGTGCTGCACCTATTACGGTTGGGTTTTGAATATGGCCACTTCATTTTATATCATATATGATTTTTTTTTTCTTCTAGCTCTTTGTACCTTTCATGAATCCCTTCTCTTCCCTGACCCAGTTTTCCCTTTTGGAGCATTTGTTTTATGGATTCAGCAGGCAATACGGTTTCTTGTTTCCTTTGGCATGCTTTCTGATATGGTTTCTCAGTTTCTTTGGCTTGCTTTCTGATGTGCTTTTTTTTTGTCCAACACTATCTGTTATGCTTACATCTTTGATTGTAACCTTAGGCAATGATGACTGTGAAGCGTTGGTCTCAAAATCCTAATGCCACCACCTCAATTGGAATGCCTGCTATTCATCCAGCTGCAGTGGATTTGAAAGGCAAAGCATATGAGTAAGTTTCATTCAATTGATAAAAAAAAAGAGTTAAATTCTTCAAGATGCCATACATGAAGCATTCTCCCTATTCATGTTTCTTTCACCCTAGTTTTAATAGTATTACGTTTGATTACAGTCTACTGAGACAAAATGCTACAAGATTCTTGTTGGAAGACCTGTACAGAAATCCAGGGCCCCTTCAGTTTGATGGTCCTGGTGCTGATGCTAAGGCTGTAAGCCTGTGTTGCGAAGACCAGGATTACATGGGAAGGATCAAGGAGCTTCAGGAATATATTGACAAGGTGTGTACATTGCTGTTGTCATCCTTTTCTTTTTTGTTTTATATGTTAAAAATCTTGAAGACTGAGACAGTGCAAGCGTGGTAATTAGCATATTATGTTTTAAATATTCTTCAAGTTCATCTTCAGATGTCTCAGATGACTAGTCAAGAGTAATTTAGGAGAACAGGAGTTGAGAAATACCTGGCAGTGCAAGTACGTTTAAATTCAAGAATAGTGGAGGAATAGGGCAAAAGAATGGAGCAACTAAAGCAAAAGGATTTAATCACAAAATATTCCAATTGTTGCACATGACTTGCACTTATGTCCTAAAACCATTACTTGGCTGTATTTTGAAATGAAATTTCTCATTTCTGGTTGACTAGTAGATCCCTAATTAAATCTTAAACGTGAAATTCGTTGAAGCAGCATGAAGGTTAAACAGCAGATAGATAGCATGGACCCCTTTAAGTTGCTTCTATGATTGCTTTCTTATTTGGTATCCTTTTGCTCATGATTTTCAGGTACGGACCATTGTGAAACCAGGGTGTTCTCAGGAGGTTCTGAAAGCTGCATTGAGCGTAATGGCTTCAGTGACACAGGTTCTTTCTTCTATGTCTTCATCATCCGGTGTGCAGACATTCTTTTAAGACACTACAAGTTAGTTGTCGCTCTTGAACTCTCAGACGCTGATATCCATGGTGTTGAAGTCCAAAACCTGTCATCACTTGGTATCGTTTTTCTTAATATAAATCTTGAGTTACAGTGGTTGAACCTTGGTAATAATAAACTACTATTTTTTCTTTATTTGGGTTGTCCCATATATGCATCAGTAGTGCGAAATCTTAAAGATGAAATTTTGAGTTAAAGATTAACTTTTTTCTGGCATCATCACATCAGTAGCAGTAGGCAAGAAAAGGATTTTTTTTTTTTTTTCTTTTTCCCTGAAAGATCACTTCTAATTTACGGTATCTGGCATGCTTAATGACAATTTCATTAGTTAGGGACACCATGTTGGGATATCATTCACCCCCACCCCCACCCCACTTGTAAATGAGACCATTCAGAGAAACCTTGTATCGAGAAAGATGACACCAAGACACTACACAAGTATAAACTCATTATCTGATGGGTACGCAGATGCATCCACTAATGTGCAGGTTTTGATTAAGTAAATAATATGAAGACACAGTTACTGAACCAAAGCATATGGTTAATGTTAATTCCTTTGTTTTTTTTTTTTTCCAACATTTATAAGAATATTATACGGACTAAAACTACATACAACAACAGCTAAGCTACAGGCAACCCGCTAATACTAGGTAAAAATGGTAAAATTTGTATTTGAAACCACCCTCGTTCACAAGCTAATGCGATTTGTGTTGAGCAACCCCAAATGACTAAACCATATACAGAAATGAAACCTGCCAAGTTAATGTAATCGAGGAAGTATTTGTCTGCGTTAAAGCTGCATATCATAAATGTCTTCTATTCATTCTGCTATAGTTTCAGGCAAATAAGAAAGTTGAAAGATTAACGAATTTGATTCATGTACTTATACAGATGCATATTGGTTGCTTTGATACTCAACTGGATCGGCAACAATTATCTGTCTATAAGTATATTATTGGTGCACGTGCAATATTCTTAAACTATAAATTATCCGTATTCTTAAATACAGGTTTAAGATTTAATTCTTAATCTTTATATAAAAAAATGTCATTACAGCGAAACTTGCTTAATTAAGGGTAGTAATTAAATTAGTTTTGTCAAAAAGTAATAGCAGTTAGTTTTTCATTGGAGGAAATCTATTTGTTTCCTCTGAAGCACCGCTCTTGGTGGTAGTGACAAGTGATTGATTTCTTTGGTTCCCAAGTGCTAGGTGAATTCACTATAATAACTTTGTTTGCAAACATCTGTTTCCATATATCCTCTTCTGTCAAGTGATACATATTTCTGTAGCAGAGTTCAAGCCACCAGCCACATGAAGAAAGTTGACCACATGGTAAGTGAAATTGATGCCAAAGCATAAGTCCAGAGCATGATAACAGAACATTCACTCTCACCTGCTCCGAATAATTGAGTAATTGTTCCTGCCAAATTTAGTGGGATCAAGAAAACTTCAGATGCTTATTCAGTAAAGAAACCAGGAAATTTCTTTTAGCACCAGCATCAAATTTGTAATTTCTCACTTTTGGGGAACAAACTAATGTTCAAAAAAGGAGAAAAGGATCATCACTTGAGCAAACCATGCTCTCATGCTGATGTTGAACAGAATTGTTTGCACCCTAAGTATCATAATCAAGTTTTTTTATTGTTATCATACCTATGTTCATGGCAGGTGGAACTGCAAACTGAAGTAGGAGTACGAATTGATATAATGCATCGGAATGCACCAAACCAAAATAAAGTGCTCCTTTGATGATAGCAACACCTATGAGAGGAAGAGCAATATAACGAGCAACTATGATGCCTATAACGATAGATGTCTGAATGCCTGATCCTCTCAGACCTGTAAACAATCATGGGCGTGAAGGGAGTTTAACATAGGTTGATTAATGAATGCACGCATGAAGAAAATACATCAACCCTTATCAGCTAGCACCTTTGAGCAGGTTTCCTCCAATAATTAGAGTCAGAGTTGGGACGGCTCCATCTCTGCAGTGCAAAACTGATAAGCTCAGCAGGAGACAGACATATAAAAAATAGAGTGCATGTATAGACAAATCTCATCAAGTTCTGTTGAAGCTAAATGAAGCTAAATGAAGCAAAAGCTGTAGCTTAACTGAAGTTAACTGTACTGTCAAGTTGGACCCATGCATCGACATAAAATAAAGGGATCAGTCTAAATTACAATGTAAGTTTTTGATCAAATGCTGATTAGAGATGAATATATGAAGCTAATCAAATTATCCAATTTTCCTAAAATCCAGAATACCCTTCATCTTGCAACTTATAATATATGCATCTATTTAGTCCAAGCCTGTGCATTTGTGCTTAAATCTCTGTAAGTATATATCACAATAAGGCACTGACATAGGACATCCTGTTGTTTAAAGAGCCTTTCAAAACAGAAAATGAAAGTGTATAGTTTAACTTTTACCCCACTAAAGAAGCAGAGTCTTGAATAACACGAAGAGGAGCACTGTCACCAATCATCAGCTTTCGGATTTGAGGAATGAGTCCAATCACAAATCCAACAATCTTACCAGAGAAGAATGTGCAGTTAATTAAAATTAGTGTTCAAAGATACTGTCAAGATATTAAAATTATGATGTGCTAAGCATTAGTCGACAGCAATTATAGAAAATCGAAGTAAGATCATACCACAGCAATTGTTGAAGGTGCAAATAATGCTCCCAAATTAATCTTTTGAACCAAGTGGCACACTTGTTGCTTCATGTTACTCAAAACTGACTCCTGTAATGACACTTTTCCAAAATCAAATCCTAAAGCTTCAGTTAAGTGTTTCAATGTTCCACCAAAAACTATCAATAGTAACAAATAATAAAAGAGTATGAACCAAGCTTCAGAACATCCTAACTATCCTCATGTTTACAACCCCACACAGCATAGATGATAGGATGTTGCAGATAACATGACACTTGCAACAGTGACTTGAAGGTAACCGTTGGGGAAAATGGGAAAAGGAAAACATACAGGGTCTGATGGTCAGCAACGTTTTGTTGTTAATTGGTCAAGTACAATTGAACTTTCAATTATGACACAAATCCAAAAAACAAAGGCATAAAGGTTCCATAGTGAAAATGATTTTAGGACTAAGTAGTACCCATGTAACAGATAAAGGAAAGAGGTAATTAAATGAAGAAGTCACATAGTGAATAACCTCAACTTTCCCTTGAAATCTATCACAGGGTGGCACGTATTGGTCTCTGCAATCCTCAGGTGCCAAGCATTCCTTTGAAGGTAGTAGCGGTTCAGTACAACTTCCCTGGTCTGACGTGCCTGTTTCTCTAGAGTACTTGGTGACAGAGTTGTTTGTTGTGGACTCTTTGCTGCCACTACTTGAAGATATCCGCACAATATTGTAGACGTAAGACCACAGATAAATGGCTCCAACCTACAGTGTAAAACAAGCAATTCATATATATGATGTGGAATGAGTCCTTAAGGCCAAAGAAAGTGTGATGTACTATATGTGCAATACGTGTAATATGATTAGAAATAACAAACAAAAGAAAGAACATACCGCCATTGAAAGTGAAACATATCCCATTCCATATGTGTAACAGACATCAGGAGCTCCAAATGGGCTTCCTTTCTCCTTGCAAACTGCTGGAATTATAATAAGGAGCATATTCCCCAGGTTTCCTGTACAGATGATGAGGTCATATTATTAAATAAAATAGGCCTAAGTTATGTTATGAAACCAAGTATGAACATGAGATTGAATATTAAATTGGTATGCATCTGAAAGTCAGTTTACCAGACCTCCAGCACAGCAACCGACTATGAGGCCCCGCAAATGTGAGGGAGGCCTTGTGCATTGGACAACAATCCATCCAAGTACTGACCCAACAACAAATGTGATGAGGATATTGAAGGGCATGAACCACCTACAATACATGTTGAATCAAGTTACCTTCAGAATGTTGGCAATCTATCAAAGGAGTATGCATCAACCTTCCATGAGCAAAACTGGAGCAAACAATACAAAAATATTAGTGGTGACTAAAAATAATATATTACTCACAATTTGAGCATGCTGTCCGAGGTAATTGTGTTTGCAAGGTTGGTAGCAACAAGGGCTGGATTGAACACATAAAATACCACCTGTAATAATTGAGAAAAGGAACAAACACAGAGAAGGAGATGTTTTTTTAAACTTTAACATATTACATATAAATATATCAAGGAGGAGGAGGAGTATGATATGAATATTAATTGAGTTAGTTACCTTGTTTAGTTCCTTCCTGGTGTCTTCCCCCAAGATATTGATGCGTTGTAGAGCAAGACATGAGCCAAGTGCAGTTATGATTAGCACTTTAAACACCGGCATTGTTGCAGTGATGAAGAGATCCACAAGCTCCATCTCAATCTAAAAACCTCTCAACCCTGAAAATGATCCAATATCTAACATATACGATGAACAAGGAGGAAGAAGAAGAAAAGTTTGTCTAAAACTGTATCTGAATCACCACCTAATTACCATAATGGATTGGAGACGTGGTATCACATCACATCCAGCCACAATGGACTGTCATTCCTCACGTCACACCTAACAGTCTTTGCTTTCTTCCTATATTTGGAATTTTGCAGTTTTTTCAACCTACATCTACTCCTTTTTTTAAGAAAAAGAGAACTTCTTTTCCCTTTTGCTTTTGCTTACTTTTTTTTGTTTTTTTCCTTCTAATTTTAATTTCATTGATAAAATACTTACGTGACGTGATGAATCACAAGAGCTTATTTAGTTCATGAATCCAACTGTTCCTGACTTTTTAAGAAATTTCCTACAAATAAGGATATGTGATTAAAAATTTTCTACTTAAGGATATAACAATTACTTTACTTACTAAATTTAAAAAATTTTTAATTAGGATTATAATTTTTATAATTTTATTAATTAAATCTCATTTTAAGTGAAATTTTTTCTACATCTTTAAGTCTAAATAAATTATATTTATATTAATATAGTACTAATAAAAGTAGAGTAATAGAACATAGACGACTACATGATTTACGTGATAAAATTCCAAGTTAATTATAATAATAATATAAAGTTTATAAATTATATTAATGGTTTAAGGGTTTTAAAAATTATGAGTGCATTTGGAATTGCTATAGCTGTGATTATGATTGTGGTTGTGATTGTACTAAACTGTGCTGTATTATAATTGTGACTGAAAGTTTTTTTGATATTTGATTACTTATTTCTTAAAAGTATTATGAATAAAATATGGTAGATTTTATTAATTATTAATTAAAATTTTAAAAATATCGTAAAATA
>BPVZ01000100.1:574167-592532 GCA_020521535.1 Rubroshorea leprosula
TACATTGCCAGCTTCACTGAGGCAGAAGATGAAATCCTGAGTTCAGAGAAGTTGCAGAGACTTGGCTGGCGTTATCGCCTCCTGGAAGAAACCCTTGTTGATTCCATAGAAAGCTACAAGAAAGCTGGATTCTTGGATTAGGCATAGTGATGAGTGATTCTCTGGAGTCTTATCTTTGTCAAAAATGAAGAGGAGGTGGACAGGTCTATCGCTGCCTGTAAATTTGTCTTGAACATCCGCTGTGCTGGCTGAATGTTTAAAAACAGAGTACTCTGTCATTTGAATAAAAGTACCCTAACATGGGAACATATTTCCCCTTTTTCTTCAATAGGTCTACTTTTTTTTATATGTTGTTTTGGTTTCTAAATGAATTTAAAAAATGAAAATGATTTAAAAATAATTTTTTTTTCCACTTAAGATTTATGATATTAAATATATTTATTTATTTATTTAATGTCATATAAAAATTATATCAAAAGCTTTTTCTATACCATTGCCTTTTAAAAGATAAGATTTTAATGAAATTTTAAAAATTAATTGAGTTGGCACTAATTTAAAATTTTTTATTTAAAGCCAAACTCAAAGCTTTATATATTGCAAAATTTAAAATTATAATATGATAATAGTGGTTATAACTTTTTAATAGAATATGATAAATAGTTTAAATTTTGAGGAATGATGTAAAAAATCAAATTACACAAATTTAAACTTTCGTCAAGGTAACAACAATAATTATTTAAATAATTTAGTGGTAATTTTTTTATTAAAAATAAAAAAATTTAAATTTAAGTGGTATAACAAAAGAGTAAAATAGAATAAGAGATGATAAATAATTGTTTTTTATTGTGTAAAAAAAAAGAAAAAAGAAAAAAAAAAGAAAAACAACCTCATCCCAAGGGATAAAAGTATTTTCATTTGAAGATTAAAAAAATGGTATTTTCATTTAGAAGTTTAAGCAAAACTCCCTCAAATATTGTTATGATTTAAATTCAACTTCTCTTAATTCAAATAATATTAACTATCTGTTGATTTGAGTGAAAGAAATTCAAATTCTGTTAAATAAGATTTTGTGTTCAAATCTTATAAATAAAAAAACAAATTTTAAGAAAGTTTTACTCAAATAAAATATAACACGATTCGATTTTAGATTGATGAATGATAAAAAGTTAGTAGAAAAAAAAATCTCTTAATCCGAACAATAATTTCTTTACATTCAATAAGACGACTAGGTGAGGTGACAACAGAAAAGAAGAAAAAAAAGTAGGCCTCGGCACTGGGAACTTTGGTTTTAGTTGAATCGCATTATTCGGTTTATCGCCATCTGACCAAAAACGCGTATTCATAAGTTATTGTTCTCTCTCTCTTTCTTTAACCTTTCTTTTTGTTTGTTTGTTTTGTTTTGTTTTTCTTTCTCACACTATATGGTTATTGCTGTTTTGATCGAGGCAGTTGAGAAAGGAAGATGCAGAGAGAAGGAGAAGCAGAGAAGATAATGTTAACGGTGTTAATACTTCTCTGTTGCATGTGATGACTTGAACATCATTTACTCAAAATGTGATTTCGTGTCTTTTTTTCTATTGAACCGGGACACCACATCAGCTTGTATGCCCGGGATATAGTAGACTTTCTCGAAACATCAGTCAAGAAAATTCTGAAGAGCTCTCGGATATGCTAAACTGCTAGACTGAGATGGCAACGGTGAATGGAAGAGTTTGTGTAACAGGTGCTGGAGGGTTCCTTGCTTCTTGGGTCGTCAAGCTTCTTCTCTCCAAGGACTACGCCGTCGGTGGCACGGTCCGACAACTAGGTAACCTTACTTAGCATGTTATTAAGGCACAAAAGCAACAGAGTTTCTGCTGATTGGAGCAGTCTCTGCTTTTCAGTTTTGTTGAATTTCATTTATCCGGAGTTCTAAAGTCTATGACTCTTGAGGGAAAATGATCTCTTTTATTTTGAATTATGCTTCATGATTTCTACAGGAGATGAAAAATATGCCCATCTCAATAAACTTGAGAAAGCATCTGAGAACCTCAAACTTTTGAAGGCAGACTTATTGGATTATGATTCTCTTTGTTCCGCAATTGAAGGCTGCGATGGTGTCTTCCATGTTGCCTCTCCTGTGCCCTCCACCACTGTTCCAAATCCTGAGGCAAGTATATGCCCTTACTGTGAATTCAAGTTTAGTAATCTCACAGTCTTGATTAAAGAAATAGTAGAAAGTAGATGAAAAAATGAAATCATTTTGATTCAAGTATGTCATTGAGTAGCATCTAGTCATCAAAGTTTTGACTTCTACCTAACATATTGGATAGGATTAGTGGTCTGTACACTTTAATATGCTTGTGTAACTCTTGTTAGGTGGAACTGATAGAACCAGCTGTAAAGGGCACTCTCAATGTGCTTAAAGCATGTCTTGATGCAAAAGTCAAGCGAGTTGTAGTTGTGTCCTCGGAAGCTGCTGTTTCATTTAACCCTAGATTGCCAGAGGGTCAAATCAAGGATGAGGCTTGTTGGTCTGATAAGGAATACTGCAGAACAACAAAGGTTAGTAACTGGAAAAGGAAAGGTCGATTATGTTACACCTGTAAAGCTACTTAAAAATAGATGTCTTTACTTTTTACTCTGAATATGTTTGTCCCAGAACTGGTATTATGTCTCAAAGACAAGCAGAGAGTGAGGCTTTGGAGTTTGCTAAAAGAACTGGCCTTGATGTTGTAACTGTTTGTCCTACCACCATTTGGGGGCCACTGCTACAGCCCACCATCAATGCAAGTAGCAAACATCTCATTAAGGTTTTAACAGGTACTTGCTTCTGTCATCTTCTTCCACATTTAGTTATGACAGGTTCATTGTTAATTTATAAAACCTATTCTGAGGCCAATTCTTTCTTCTTCTTTTTTGAATTTCCTTTGTGGAGCCTTGTTGGGGAGAAGGGGAGGCATCAAAGGGATACACATAAGAGAAGTACTAGTTTATGATAAAATTTTAAGCTTGAAATCTTTTAACTTGAGAGGATGGTATTTTCCCTATGGATCTTCAGTATACTGTCTTACTGCAGTTGTGGCTTACGTTTAGTGCTGACTGGTAGGTTTGCAGAATTTAATTGGAATGTAGTTTTGGTCTTTATGTCTTTAATTGATTGTAGATATTTAGGCCACGTTAGTTAGGTCTAAACATATGGTACTGGTTTTTCCTTTCAAGCTTGAACATGTTCTTTCAGGACCATTCAAGGCTATAGTATTCTCACTTTTATCTGGTATCTTCTTCTGATATTTGCATTCAGAGGGTTATGAAACCTTAGAAAACAAACTCCGGAATATAGTAGATGTTCGTGATGTAGCTGAGGCATTGCTTCTTGCATATGAGAAGCCTGAGGCTGAAGGCAGATACATATGTACAGCTCACAGATTCAGAATGCATAATCTGGTTGATAAATTGAGGACTTTGTATCCTAACTACAATTACCCTGAAAGGTAAGCCTCATTTTGTATGATTTGACTTTGAGTAGTAGTATTAATTATTAAATTGAGGAATTTTAGATCGTCTGTATATCTCTAACGACATGAGTATCTTTCCACTCATTTTAACACTTTAAATTCTGGTCTCCATATTGGCAGCTTTACTGAAGGTGAAGACGGTGCAATTCTGAGTATAGAGAAGTTGCAGACGCTTGGTTGGCGATATTGGCCCCTGGAAGAAACACTAGTTGATTCTATTGAGAGTTATAAGAATGCTGGAATCTTGTGTTAGAGGAATCATCAGTACTAGAATGAATACTAGCGGTTTTCACCCTTGGAGTTGGACTAATAAGGAGGATGGTGAACAGAAACTAAATTGCTGCTTGTAATTGTATCTTGAACGTCCTCTGTGATTTGAACAATTCTAGCCTAGCCTACTGTACTAAATCATGGCAATTCATGGAACAATTAAATCCAAGACATAGATAAGAAAAACCCTTTATTTTTCTTAATTATCAAATATCACAACTTGATGAATTTTTCCCTCAAAATTCAGAGTAGGTCATCCTGCTATATTTTATTCTGCCCCTCATGAGAGGCAGCAGCAATACATGTTACAGAGTATGTTCAAAGTAGATTTATTTAAAGCCCGTGAGAATTGCTCCTCAATGCCAAAAATAGAATTTCAAGACGTGAGTGTTTTCTCTCCTGTTCCATGTTAAAAGCTCTAAATGAACAGAAAATAACAGGCTCTTATTTTGATTGTTTGGACATCAATAATGTGCTCGACTGTTCTGTTATCTCTCCAAGAAATATTTTTGTCTTGTTTATACTTGTTTGCTAGCCTGAGACCCTGAGGTTGCGTTAAAATAATCAGTATGCTCATGTGAAGATCAGACAGCGTCGATTGTAGAAGACAGAAGTTAAGGCTGAAGGAATCAAGTAGACTTGTTTGTCCTGTTTGCATGTAATGATGTCGGCAAGGAGGCAGCTATAGGACTATAAATCTACAAATCAGAAGTTGGAGGAGAAAGGAAGAGTATGTGTGACCGGTGCAGGAGGGTACTTGGCATCATGGGTTGTGAAGCTTCTCCTTTCAAAAGGTTACAAGGTCCATGGAACTGTTAGAGACCCTGGTAATTCTCATGTTTTCTCTTTGCAGATTCCTTTCCCTTCTGATGGTCCATTGCATATGGTTGAATAAGGTATTTCAATCATAGGATTATGTTTTGATGTATGAATCAGGGACTCTATTATTATTATTATTATTATTGAATGCCTTCTGGATATTTGTACATTTTCTTCTTCATTTTCTAAGAAGTCATGAACTATTTAAAATTTTTACCAGATGACATTAAGAACATGCATCTGAAGAAATTGGAGAATGCTTCAGAAGGTTTGCAACTCTTCAAGGCAGACTTGCTGGATACTGTAAGTCTCTCTGATGCCATTTCCGGGTGTGCTGGTGTTTTCCATGTTGCCAGCCCTGTACCTCCATCTCTTATTGTAGAGAATTATGAGGCAAGTCTTTATCCCTCTCTTCAAAATCTTATCATCTGGGTTATCTTTGATTCTTCAATTTATTCTTCCTTTTCTGAGAAGGCCTAAGCTTGCAAATGGTGTAGGTGGAACTAATGCAACCAGCTGTGATTGGCACACTAAATGTACTGGACGCATGTTTAAAGTCAAAAATCAAGAAGATTGTTGTTGTGTCATCTTTGGGTGCCATTTTTCTAAATCCAAACTGGCCACGTGATAGAGTCATGGATGAAGAATGTTGGTCTGATCTGGAATTTTGCAAAGCAACTAAGGTACAGATACTCACTAACCAAATTTGAACAAACTTTTGTTTCGGTAGAAGTTCTAATTTGCAGGCCAAGTGATTGGTGCTAAACCCTTTCCTTTTCCTTCTTTATTCCCCATTTAAATGCTAGAATTGGTATTGCATGTCCAAAACATTAGCAGAAAGTGAAGCTTGGGAGTATGCAAGGACAAGCAAACTCAACATAGTAACAATTTGCCCATCCATTGTCCTCGGACCAATGCTGCAACCTACTCTGAACACTAGTAGCTTATACTTACTCAAGTTCTTGAAAGGTTTTCCTGATTCTTTAGCTATTCATCCTCACATCCATTATCTAATGATTGATATGTCAGTTTCAAACATCACAGATTAGTTATTAATTATCCATTGTTGAAAAGCTTTATTCATCATGATTAGAAGCTACTAGGATAGAATAGAACTCATGAGTTGAAACTTGAAAAGTCTTACAAACCGACTGTGATGTTTACACAGAGGAAGTCTGTTCTTGAATTGGCACTGAAAGTTCTCTATGAAAATGAAGCTTAAAATGCAAATAGTTTTGTAACATTTTTTGCTCAATTTTTCTTGTATGAACCTGCAATATTCTCTTATGAATTGTGCATGCTTACCATGGAAATTTGGAAAACAGATGGAATGGAAGCAGCAGACAGTGGATTTCGTCATTTTGTAGATGTTCGTGATACAGCTGAAGCAGTATTGATTATATACGAGAAGGCGGAAGCAGAAGGAAGATATGTATGTTCATCTCATGGTATTAAGACACAGGATTTGGTGTTAAAGTTGAAAAGCATGTATCCTTATTGCAACTACCCAAAAAGGTTAAAAAAAAGAAAAAAGGAAGCAACAATCTAGATCCCTACTGTTCAAAGATCAAACACCTGCAGCATATTTATTGAAATAATTAAGGACTCTTTTGTTATGCCATGGCAGTTTCCGTGAGGAGGTGCCAGAGGTCAAGCTGAGTTCAGAGAAACTGCAGAAATTGGGTTGGAGTTATTGGCCATTAGAAGAAACCCTCGTTGATTCTATCAAAAACTATGAAGAGATTGGTGCCTCGACCTTGAAGTACAAAAACTAGCTGTAAAGCAAAGAGAAACATCAGTCATTATTATCATGTTTTCTGGGGGCCACATTTCCAAATAGAAATCTTCTTTATATGTCAACAATCTAGAAGCAAAAATCAAAATGCATACATGTTGATTTAACCAATGAAATCCTTAGAAAAGACTCTTGTTTTCCGTCCAAATATTTAACTAAACACAGATTTGGTAAGCGATTAAAACTTATAGATGTTTTCTGAGGGAAAAGGTTTGGTTTTAAGAAGGAACAAAGCATCATCAAGGAGACAAAAACCGAGACATGCTCTGTTTTTTTGGAAGTAGTTTTCAAATTGCTTTGTTGTTACCTTCGTTTCGTGGTCCCTCCTCGAATTTATTCAACATTGCTTGGCCCTTAAAACAGGTGTGCATTGGACCCCCTCACCCCTAGTAGACCCAACCCCAGCCACTGGTTATACCAATCAATTGAATGCGACCCTTGTGTTTGAGTCATTGACAGTTTTCATGTCACAAAATATCGCTTTACATATGCTACGAGCCAATTAGAATTTTATACCTAATCAACAATTGGATGCCTGCTGGTCGTCTCAACTAGTAAAATTCAAGATTCGAACTTTGAGACAGGTGAGTTAAGAGCTTGAGTAACGAGAAATCTATTCTATTATATATACAAAAAAAATCATTACTTGAGATTTCTTTTATTAACGGTAAGACTCACTAGGCTAATAATAAGTATTTGCTTGCATATATAAAAGAATCCACGTACAGTCTAAGGGAGCTTGGAAGCTCTAGAACATGAAACAGAGCAATCTTTGTGTCTGGTTGACCTTGTCTGGTCTCGAACCAATCTGGAACAGGTGAAATGGTGCTGGTAAGAGCTGAGAAAATACTTGTAAAAACAAGAGTTTAAAACGAAAGAGAGGAAAAGAAAAAAAAAAAGGAAATGATGAATGTTGATTGATGAAGGTACAGCATCATCCATTGCAAGGGGCCGTCCCTTTCTTGACTTTACGTGGACACATCGGCTGCTTTATCCATTTCTCATTTCTTTTTTTTTAATTTACTTATTTACCCACCAATTAATCTCTTTTCCTCAATGGAAATCATTTGCAAGTTCGAAACTTTACTTACTGATTAAGCAGGTAAGATTAAGGGGGTTCCATGAAACAGAAGAGGATCAGGGAACAGTGTGTGACTGATTTTTTGATTTTCTGGAAGAGAAGAGGGGATTAGGAGGGTGGCCGGTGGGTCCCGCAACCGCACCCTCCCCAAGCTGTCTTGCTTTGTTTGAGAAGAATCGAAGACAAAAGGACGTCCTGCTTTTTTTCCCTTTGTTTCTTCAATCTGTGTGTGCGCGAATCATGACGCCTTCTTCTGGCCCTCCTCCTCCCTTCCATCGTCAATCATAAAAGGGAAAAAAGGAAAGTTCTTCTCTTTCTCCTTCCTTCCTACCTTCCTTCCCTTGTACAGTTTCGCTTTCTCTGTTTCTGATTAGCCCAATTCAAAGCCCAAACCTCGATGTCTATGCTCCATCCAATCCCACCACCGACTTCACCACCCTCTTGGCCCATCTAGGGTTTCTTTTTCTTCTTCTTCTTCTTTTTCTTTTTCCCTTTTTTTTTTTTTTTCATTATGATGATTTATGTCGACGATCTTTTCTTTTTCTTTGTTTGCTAGTTAAAATTAGCCTACCCTGTTTCTTGATTCCCTTAAATTCCAATTGGATTCTGGGTATATTTCGTTCAATTTTTAGGGTTTTTCTGGGGTTTTTGTGTTTAAAAACGATGTTTATATGTGTTGTCAACTTTAGTATCATTTGATTTGTCTCCAATTTCGAGAATCTTCCTACCCTTATACCCCTTTTTCGCTGGATTTGAATCGGGTTCACTGTATTGGATTGGGATTCTTGTTTCTTTCTTTCATGGCGTATCAACCGGGACCGAGCTCTGGATCCAGTTCTAGTTCCGGGTTTCAGTACATGAATTCCCCTTTTGGTGATACTACTTACACCAAGGTTTTTGTTGGGGGCCTTGCCTGGGAGACACAGAGCGAGACCATGCGCCGTTATTTTGAGCAGTTCGGTGAGATTCTCGAGGCCGTTGTAATTACTGACAAGAACACCGGCCGATCCAAAGGCTATGGTTTTGTGAGTATTTATTGTTTTTCAGGCTTAGACTTTGTTTATCGAATATCATATACTTCTTATGATAACCTAATTTTTTATTATCACTAGATTAATAGAATTGCCAATGTGCACGATGAAATTCTAAACTTATTGTTAATGAATTAGATTGAACCATGCCTAGTTCGAGATTTCCGCACTTGGCACATTGTGATTAGGAAGTCTTTCTAGATGTTGGTAGGAATGGTTGTCCAGTCAAGAGATTAGTGTCTGAATAATAGAAAAATGGTGTGAATGCAAAGGCAGTATGAGCTTTCATTGACTCGAGAATGACTTGGATTCTTCTTATATTTGCATGGAGGGTGTAGGTGACTTTCCGGGACCCAGAGGCTGCTAGGAGAGCCTGTGCTGATGCAGCTCCAGTTATTGACGGCAGGCGTGCAAATTGTAATTTGGCCTCACTTGGACGACCTCGGCCTCCGGTGCCTTACGGTATCATCTCTAATTTGTCTGGTTAGTGTAAACTAACAAGGTTCATTTTGTTGGTGATTCCATAATTTTAGCAAAATAGTATTTAAGCAAAATCATGATCAAAACATTATACTACTTTTTATTCGTCTGTTGCTCATTTCTTACCTGTTGATTATCTATAAAAACTTATCCTGCTGAAATCATGAGCATCTCTCTTTTTGTTTCTTTAAGGCCGTTTTAGACCACCTTCTCCTTACATTGGTGGTGTTCAAGCTGGCCGAGGGAATTATTTTGGAAATTTTGGCTACCAGCAACCACTTTCTTATAGCTACCAACAAGGTGTTATGTACCCTCCTTATGGGTAAGTTCTGCTTTCTAAAGCATATGATTCCTAATCATTCCATTACCTTGTTTCTTGTCAGCCTGGTTGGTCTGAGAATCAAATCCAGATTTGTTTAGTGCTTAAAAATAGACTATTTGTTAGATTTCTCCGACATGAGTGTGCCTGTGATTAACTTTGAAAGGTCACCAGCCAAATTATTAAACTAAGAAAATATTGCACAATAACTAGAATCTACCTACTTTTTTCTTTTTCTGAAATCTTTCAAGTTCCTGTGGATCTTCCGTTTGGAATTAAGAGAATGAAAAGTTAATTTCAGTAATGAAACATGTTTTGTCTTCATCAACTTGGGTAAAATTCCATCCATACCGTTCTCTAGGCTAGTTATTGTGTAATCTTTCTTGGTTTAATCCTTTGGCTGTAGTACCAACGACCTGTTGGTTCGAATGAAAGGAACTCAGTTTCCGTTAAACAAGATCTCGAGTTTGAGTCTTGTGAATGGAGAAACAGCCACTGGGAGAGTTTCTCCCTTATGGGGTCCAACACGGCTTCATTCCAAATTAATTGGAATCCAATATGATTATTAGATACCGGGAGGTTAATACCAAAAAAAAAAAAAAACTTTGGCTGTAGTGTGGTTTCAACATGCATGTTTGTAGTATTAATGCACACATTGCCAGGTGCAGATGCACTTGTTTTTGCCAAGGATGAGTGGTACCCATAGCATAAATATTTTGTAATTGATTACTCTTGATATGATCTGTGTGCCCATAAATGTGGGCAGTAACTGGATCTACGGTGAAAAGATTGGTGATCACTAAGATGTATTGGGTATATTTCCTTTGGAACTACTTTCTCTTCCATCCTTTATTATCATTCTCCTCATCTGTGGAACCTCATACCAATCACGGCATGCAACATCTGAGAGGAGTTAGTTGACCAAGGATATTTAGTCTTTATCCTAGAATGTTGGATTCATCAATCCAAATTACAGTCAAGTGACATGGTGTGATTGGTATTGCAGGAATGGAAAAAGTGGTAGTTGCAGAGGATAATTGCCCCAGTTCAATGATTATCTAAACAGGCAAGATAATGACTGAAAAGAAAAGGAAATAGTGGGGTGAGAGGGAGGACTTAAATGTCAATCAATTAGGCTTGCAATTTTACAGATTAATATTCTGGCATTCTTGGGTTGGCTCATTCATAGCATAGGAGCAAATTAGCATACCATTCTTATCTTGAAAACCTGGCCATTTCAATAACAAGAGGTCTTGTGTGTTTTTCTTTATGAAACAACCCCATAGGGATTCTCAGATTGAACTCCTTGTTCTAAAGCCTTTATTTTCTTCTTTAAATTTCCAACATTCTGTTAATCTGTGCAGATATGCAACATATGGTCCTGAGTACGTCTACCCACAGGTCAATGGCTTTCCAAAAGTGAAATGGCAACCATTCTTCCTTTTTTTGTACAATTAATACTGCTTCCATGTAATACTAACTTACCCCAGTTGGACAGGGTGTTTACAACCCTTATGCAGCACAGCAGTACCTTCAGATATATGGAGTTCCTGGAACAATTAACACAGCTATCTACCCTTATGGACAATTGGGTCAAACTGTTCCTAGTGGCCACGGTTACACAGCAGTACAAGGATATGCAATGCCAAGTCATCAACTAGTGCAATTTGGTGGAGGCAGTGCTAATGCAATCACAACTTCTCAAATGGCCACCATTCAAGCACCATATCCTGCAGGTATATGTCTATATATATATATATATATATATTGTACTGTATACATGTATATTATATATTTTTATAATGCTGCCCACCAATTGAGCACCCTGCTTAACTGATGTATTGGCCTTTACATCTCGTCCATTTAATCAAAAGTTTCCTGTCTTATCTGATGTAAGAAGCATCAATTAGTCTTGTAATTTCCTGATTAACTCTAGGAGGCATCTGCTTTGAGAACCTTCAATCTTGCCTTATAGTTTATTTGTTTTACAATAGTCAGGTAGACCTGATGAGCTAAGTTTCATTGTTGTCTCAGGTATGGCAACACCTGTTCCAGCGCAACCACAGTTTATTCTTACTCCTCAGTTCATGCAAGGTAGCGGTTCTGACCAAACAACTGGGTGAGGGGTTGATCAAGGTTAGTAGAGCCATCTGAGGTATAAATAAGTACTTGTACATTGTCCTGGACCTGTTATCTTCTTTTCCCTGTTATGTATTATAGTTGGACCTTATAATGTATTCTCAGGTATCCTTAGATTGCAGCAGGACTAAGAGCAGTGGGACTGCTACTTGAGTGGCGGGCTTCAGATCTAGCCTTGCAAATTATTTACTTTGCATTCTAGAGGTACAATTTATTTAATAGTAATTGGGATAATCTCTCTCACTCTGTCCATCAGCGTTGTCTATTTTAGTTATTTTCTGATTCCAATTTGCATTTTACTGTCTCTTTGTCCATTCATGATGTCAAGCTGTTTCTGCCATGATCTTACACGCTGGTTCCATCTTTTGCAGGTAATCCATAGTCATGCTCACCAGAGAAGTCATTATGTCTTGAGTCGCTCCTAATGGCGGAGAAGGAACTTGGAGGATGCAGGCTGCTCCTCCTTTTACCACAGTGTAACTAAACCACATATAAACTGCCGAAACTTGCATAGAGTGGGAAGCAGCAATGGATTATTGGATGCTGGAATCGGTTTCTAGCAACCACGTAGGAATAAGATGGTGTAAAAATGCATGGTAGAATCAACATATGATTCTTTTATAGTCATAGTCCTCCCAGCATTTGGGTGTATAGATAGTCTCTGGTGTCTGTTGGTGGCATCCTGCATTGTATGTAAACAAATATCATTTTAGTTTTGTGCATATTAGTCAAACATTCTCAACAGTAGCTCTGAGAGCCCAACTTCAAAGGATGAGGGAAAGCTCCAGCTTCATTTCCTTGGAATTTTTAGGAAAGCAAACCTGTATACAAATGTTCTTATTATCATTTCCTATTAAACATTAGTAAAAAAAATTAAAAAAAAAATAGTCACATGAGTTGCAACAACGTTTTATGAGATTCCATGCAACAATGCATAATCAAAAATTGTTTATGCATTTTTGTTTATGCAAAAATGCATTTGTGCTGAATCTCTTTCAACTCTTTTTACAATACAATTTCTGTAGCTCTTTCCTCTTTATAACTTTTGATTTCTTGATGTTCAGAATATTTTGTCCAACCATCACAATATCACAAGGGGAAGGTATGAGCACCTAATAACCCTCACAATTAATTCGAACAATTCTATTTGTTATGATTGTTAATTATTTTTTTTAACAAGAGGAAATTACATTCCAAGACTCGAATTCTGGAATTATCCGAGGTGAATGACGCAACCAACCAACGCAGCTAAAGCTGCATCTGCCATTTGTCATAATTATTGGGTTAGAAAGCAAATAAAAATTAAATGCTTATACATCATAACTTTGTTTACGGCCAAAAAGTTTGAAGAATGCCAAGTCTTGCTTCTACTATTGGTTCTCTACTTATTATTTAAGAATGAAGAAGCCTTCCGTTTTATATAGGGTCAAGCTTATGTATGATAGTTTGTCCCATGTAATAATAAACTATGAATATTCCAGAGTTTGACAAATTTAAGGATTCTCTAAATAATTAATTCGTAACAAATGCCAACAAGCACTTACGTACAATTATAGGGCATTGTAGAAGATTCTACGAAACCACCCTCAAGAAAAATGACCCTAGCTTCCATGTTACATGTGTAACACCATTTACAAGTGGCTCACCAAGTGTTCCACAAAAATTCATAGCTGATATATTTGATTAGAGGGAGAACAAGCAAATAGAGAATATTCTTGTTCATAAATTAATTAATTAAATGAGAAAAGAGAAAATTAAAATATTTTAATATTTAAAATGTGAAGACGCCTAATAATTATTATAGGTTAAATGCTAATTTTAATCCCTCAACTTTATAGAGTTGCACTTTTTTTGGTTCCTCTACTATTTTTTGCACTTTTTGATCCCTCAACTCTAAATGTTGCATAATTTTGATCCCTTCGTTAGTTATGTATGACATGGCAGTTAAAAATTCCACGGTAGCATTTTCTTTAAATTTTTTTATGACATGGCAATAACACATCATACAATTTGATTATATGTATAAAAACAAATGTCAATTCAGATGTGAAATTAGATTAGCATTTATATTTTTAATAAAAAAAATATATAAAGTTACCTTAATACACTTGTCTCCCTCTTTCAATCCATCTTCTTCCTTTCTTCCCCTTCTGTCTTCCCCTTCTTTCTTACCCTTCTTTCTTCCTCTGTGTGAACCCAGCAGATCTGAGTTTGACGGAACCCAGTGAACCTAGCAAATTTACATTTGACGGAATCGAGCATTTGGATTATTTGTTGCAAATGAGTAATTGAGTTTATGCAAATTGCAGGTTGTAAAGGATTTTTGGGATCCTTTTGTTTTATATTTCCTAACTATTGTCTAAATGATTTTAATGTTCAAAATAGAAAGAACATCGCTGGTGTTGGAAAGAACATAATCAGTGATCGATGGGCAAAGAAGCAATTTTCATTGGGTTTCCATTTGCTTAGCTAGAAAATTGTACAGTTTGGGCGTTTGGATACTGAGAAAATGGTTTTAATCAGTGTTTTGGAATAAGTATTGCATTAATGGTGTTTGGTTGGCGAGAAAATTGTCATGGTTGTTGAGAAAATTTGTTTAGAAAATTTTGATTTAATTAGAAATTAATTGGAGTCTTAATTTTGATTAAAATAAGTAATTATAGTCTAATGAATGAATTAAAAGTTGGGGTTAATGGTTTAGTTGAGGTGGAATTTTACTTTGATAACTTTTTGTCCATATAAGCATTTTGTTTTACTTTAATTTGTCACGTTATTAAAAAAAATATAAAAAATATCACGTGGACGGACTTAATGGTTAAAACTGATGGAAAGACAAAAATTGTGCATCTCTAGAGTTGAGGAATTAAAAAAGTGTAAAAAATAGTCAAGGGACCAAATAAGTGCAACTCTATAAAGTTGAGGGACCAAAATTAACGGGACCAAAATTAGCATTTAACCATTATTATATGATAAACTTGATAAAATTAAATTTTACATTATATTTCATATACTTAATGACTGCAATTAAACGTCTTTGTATTTTAAATGCTAAGAAGTATTGATTTTCTTTTTTCGCTTACTTTATATTTGGATTTAAAAAAACAAAGAGTATGAGAGGGGAGGAGGGAGAGGAGAGGGGAAGAAAAAGTTTTTTAAATTAATTAAATTATAAAATTTTAAAAATAACTTTATAATTTATTAATTAAAATACTTTCCATTCCTCTCCTTATACTTATATTTTTTTAACCCAAAAATATTATTTTTTTTATACATTTGATTATAAATTATATAAGAAAGAATAACATTTTTTTATTCTCAAATTTCTTCTTATTCAATTTAAAATTTAAATTTGATATCTCCAATTTAATATTTTAAATTTTTGACTGTTGAGTTATGCTATTAAATAATCCAAACATACTATTGATTAAATTAAAAAAAAAATAAAATACTAAGCACGGCCAGGGCCCATTAATCAAAGCCCACCTTAAGGGTCCATATTATCACGAAAACCGACCCGTTTCTAACTCTCCTCTGCCCAAATCTCTCCTCTGCGCAACGATTCAGTCGTAAGTCCACGGCGACCATGGCAGCAAAATCGCCGCTCAAAGAACCTCCGACTCCGGTGCCGGCACAGTCCTCCGATACCCAACTCAAATTTTCCTCCCCCAATCCCACTACTCCTCCAGTCAAGCCCGAAATTTCCCCAACCACCGCCGCCAATTCTACCCCCGCTGCAACTCCCCGTCCCTCGTTACTTCACCCCTCGCCGGATGCTGGCGTCGTTCACGTCCCAAGCTACTCCAGTAAGTTTCCAAAGAATAACCCTTTTGAGGCTTTTGACACAGATGTTTTTACCTTCATTAATTTCTTTTGGTTGTTGTTTGTAGGGTGGTTTTCCTGGGAAAACATAGACGAATGTGAGATTCGCTTCCTTCCGGAATTCTTTGATTCTCGCTCACCATCCAAGAACCCTAGGGTCTACAAGTACTATAGGAACTCTATAATTAAGCAATTCCGGGAGAATCCTGCGAGAAAGATCACATTCACAGAGGTCAGGAAGACTTTGGTGGGTGATGTGCTTTCGGTTCGAAGGGTTTTCGATTTCTTGGAGATGTGGGGGCTCATCAATTACTCCACCTCTCCTGCAACCAGGCCCTTGTCGTGGGAAGATAGTAAAGAGGGCAAGTCCAGCGGGGATGGGGCTTCACTTGAATCTTCTGCTCATGCTCATGCTCATGCTCATGCTCAGGCTCAACCTAAAGAGACTGTTAGGAAATTGTGTAGCGGTTGCAAGTCTGTTTGCTCCATTGCTTGCTTTGCTTGCGACAAGGTATGTTTTTAGAAGCTTAAATGAAGCCTGAAAACTTTCAGATTGTTACAATGATTTCAAAAAGAATTTGCTTGGCTGCAATTTGGATGTTTGTAAGGACTAATGAAAATAAACACATTGAATTTCAAGCAAGAATTTGACAAAACTACTTAGATTCCATATACTGCTTGCATTTATATTACATGTTGACAACCCTTACCTGTTACCAAAAACTTGATAGTTCGAACACTTGGAATTGATTTCAATCTCTTTGTTGTGCAGTATGACCTGACTCTTTGTGCTCGATGCTATGTTCGGGGGAACTACAGAGTTGGTGTTAGTAATGCAGATTTCAGGCGGGTAGAGATCAGTGAAGAGATAAAGACAGATTGGACCGAAAAAGACACTTTGCAGCTACTAGAAGCTATTATGCATAATGGTGATGACTGGAAGAGAGTTGCACAACATGTCGGTGGTAGAAGTGAGAAAGATTGCATCACTCACTTTATTAAGCTTCCCTTTGGGGAGGAATTTGTTGGCTATCCAGACTCAAATGATGGTGAATATGGATCTGAAAGTAATAAAAGAATGCGGCTCACACCTCTTGCTGATGCAAGCAACCCAATAATGGCTCAGGTAATACTTCTTATTAATAGTTTGAAATTGGGGGAATAAAAAGGCAGAGAATGGAGAAATAGGGGGTGGGGGTTCTTAGACTGCAAATATTTTGTTTCAAGACAGGATTTTGACTCAAGTGGAATGCATCTTAAGTTTTGAAACAAGTTAACCAATTTAACATTGATGAATAGAACTCTTAGGAAGCTAGAACTGTTGTTTGAGCTGGTTTAATTGTAGCTAATATCTTAATTGCCATCGTGAACTTATTTGCATGACTGTCCGAGTTGGCTGTCCCTTTTTACTCTCAATTATAATAGTGTGGATACCCTGTATAATTTCACAAAGAATTTGGGTACTTAATAACAAGGTATTAGGATTTAAGACAATAAAATACTGATGGCAACACCATAAATTTTGTGGTTATTATAAATATACACCCAAACACCCATTGTTGAAGGGAAATAGATGCTTAATCTCTTTTGCTTTGTGTTTAAGAGACCCTAAAGTGTAAATAATAATTTTGATCTTAAAATATTTTTCTAATGTTTTGTGAACATTAGTCATTTAAAGTGAATAATTTTTTTCCTAGTGATCATAAGTGTCTCTTGGAATTCTTTCTCAGGCTGCTTTTCTGTCAGCTATAGCGGGTGAGGGTATTGCGGAAGCCGCTGCTCGAGCAGCTGTGGCAACTTTGTTTGAGGAGGAGAATAGAGGAAGTAAATGGAATGATAGATCTCTTTGCAGAAATGCAAAACAAGGTATATTTGCCCTTTCATTAAAGCCTATCTCATGCAATTAGGTTTAATACTTGGGTAACTAAAACCGTGGCTTCCAGTTTTAATCTGTGCTGCGTGGCGTACATCAATTTTGGTTTAAATGACATTCACATTTCATCTGAAAATGGTTTAATACTTGGGAAATGGATTTGTCTTCTATTGGCTTAATACAACAATCACTATGAAATAACTCAATCTGAGTTAATTCCTTTCAAAAAAGTTAGCACTGTCTTTGGGTACCTTTTGTTTTTAATATGCAATTTTAATCATTCGAGCAACTAGCAATAATAATTGTGGAATTGGAAGATATGAATATTCATTTTTTGATGTCTTTTTATTTTTCTTTTTTCTCATATTCTTCTTCTTCTTCCTTCTTTTTATTTTATTTTATTTTATTTTTTTGTGCCATCGTACTTCGATATCTAAAATGGAAAGTTGGATACTCAATTTAAGAAGGATGGAACTAAAAATCTTCCTAAGTAGGTCAACCATGTGTCCAACACTCAAACTGTTGGACTGGAATGGTCTGTCATTAAAATTGGCACTTGGCAGAGGCTTTATTTTATTTCTTTCTGGAACAGAAGTTGATGCTGCATCTAATGGTGAGACCAACCAAGACACACTAGAAAAAGTTAATGAAGATGCTAATGCAGTTATCGAGAAGGAAGAGCAGGATATGGAAAGAAAAATTTCAGGAATCATACAAGTCCAGGTGTGTGTAAATAAAAAATGAGTATCGTTAAGGTCCATGAGGTTGAACTTTGTAAAATTATGTGCTGAACATCATGCCTTTTGTAGATGAAAGAGATCCAAGATAAGATTCTTCGCTTTGAGGAGTTTGATTTGCAGATGGAGAAAGAATGGCACCAAATAGAGCGAATGAAGAGTCTGCTTTTTGCAGATCAGCTCAACCTTTTATTTCATAAAAGTGCAGTCTTGAGAACCAAAGACAGGATAGAGGAGAATGGAAAAACAGATGTTGCTCAATAGTCAAAATTTTTGAATGCTATGGAAACATTATGTCTGCAATATTCATGGTTTTTTAATTTTCCCTTTTGAAGAGATTATGTATGGTTGGTTGTTGATTGTGATGAAGATGAACATAGCAAATTCATTTTCTCTAGACAAAATGTTAATTTATTAGCTACATTCTCTGAATATTCACTTTTTTTTTATTTTTTTCTCACCTGATAATGGGGTATAAATACAATAAAGGATAACAGGAAAAAAA
>BPVZ01000100.1:592632-603667 GCA_020521535.1 Rubroshorea leprosula
AAAAGAAAAGAAGAAGACATAATTAATAGATGGACAAAACATGCAAGAGAAAATAAGAATAGGAAAGAGGTTTGGCCCATTAATTATGTCTTTCCTTTTACTTTGTTCTCAAAAAAAAGATTCTATTTGCATCAAATTTTTACACAAATGTGGCCGACCAAAATCTGTGGTCCAAATTTGCATTTACCTGTTTTTTTTCTTAGGTATTTACTGTGAAAATGTGCCTAAATTAATTTTTTTTTTGGTTTTAAAATTATTTTTGTTGAACAATTTTATAAAGGATCGAATTCAAATTGTTGCTTTTGAGAGAAGGAAATGTACTTAAATGTGACTTGATGCCACTGCATCTAAAGACCCGAGTGCTTTAAAATTAATTTTTTTAAAGATGTTAAAAGTATAATTTCACATCAATAGCATAATGCATTAAAAAAATTTTAATTTTTTTATATGTTATTTTCAAGAGTTAAATTTTAAATTTAACTTACAAAATAACTTACATATTGGTCCAACATTGAGGTTGCATTTAGTTGTTTATTACTCATAACTTATGTTTTTAACTTTATTTTTTTTTTCATATTTTCTTCATTTTCTTATTATTTTATTATTGTTTGTGACATAAAAGGATTTTTATTTTAATTTTCTAAACATATGAAAAAAAATCTTAATTAACCTTAACATTTTGGTTGTTAGCAATAAAAGGGTTAATTAAGGTAATTATTTGATTTGGTGATATATAAAATATTGATCTTAGGTTTCCAATTAATTATGATTGCCTTTATGGACCAACAACTCCTTACCAACCCCTTCAATTTAACATATTCAAAGTTCAAACGGTGATTTAAAAATAAAATAGAAAAAATAGTACGAAATAATTTTATTTTAGAATATAGTCCTACCACTCTAATAATTGTTGTTAGGGGTGTTGATATTTGATTTAAACGAATTGATTCAATTGAAACTGATTTAATCGAGTAAAATTTAATTTGATTTGAATTGAAATCAATTGAACTGAAATTTGAATTTTAAAATTGATATAATTAATTTAGATTGCAATTTTATATTCTAAATTAATTAAACTATATGATTATAAAATAACTTAATTAGATAATATAAAAATTTTATTTTGTATTTTTTAAATTTATTTTTTGAAAGTTTTAGTAAAGTAAAAATATAATATATAATCTAATGTAAATTTATTTTTTTATACAAATTGTATTTTTTTTTTCACTTTTCTTATTTCTATAATATGCTCCCTCTAGTCAAATTTAGTTGTTTTCATTTAACATTTAGATAAAGTTTGACTAAAAAATTTTATACTATAGTAAATAAATGACAATTAAATTTTTTTTTTCTTTTTTATACATAGGTATTATTGAGTATTTTCAATTAAATAAAAAAAGTTTTCAATTATCATTCATTTATTATAAAAATCATCGAGTTAATTTATATAAAATTGAGGAATTAGAACAACTAAAAATACAAAAGAGAGTGCACTTGACTTTTCGGGCCAACTAGCACTCTGTCAGCTTGAGGTGCATTCCCCTTTTCCATGGGTGGGCTTTAAGCTCGCCCTTGACAACTGTTCAAAAAAAAAAATACAAAAGAGAGTAATATTTTTTAATGGTTGTACTATTATATTTATTATATTAGTGATTATTTTCTTATTTTATTTTTATGTTAATTAACTTAAATTAAAAAATAATGAAACCCTAAATTATCCATATGTAAATCAAAACTTTACTCTAAAAACTCTCTAAGTACCTTCTTAAGAGGTAACAATTTGGGCCTGTATGTCTTAGTTGCCCTATTATTTCTTACTATTTTTTTTTTTGGCCATGTTTTTAATTTTCACTTCAATCTAGTAAATTGAAACTATTATTTTGTTGTTTATGATGTTAATATGCTTTATAATTGTGTTTTATATGTTTTGATGTTAAGATTTTTTTATCTAATCAAATATATTTAAAATAGTGTTTAAAATTAATTAATCTAATTGAACTAGACAGATTCCATTTAAGTTGAATTGTGTTTTTTTTTTTTTTGTTTAATAGTTAGGGTATTCCTGGATCAATTTACGTGTACCTCAAAATTAATTCCTCCATAGTATAGTTAAAAACAGATCATCTACACCGACGCTAAGGAATTCATAAGGAATTACCTCTTATTACTCTCCCCAAAGAATTGAATCTTGGTTAATATGGTAGGAAATAAACCCCTTTAGCAACTAAGTAAAACTCCTTGAGTATTGGTTTGATTATAATATAATAGTAGATTGGTTTGGTTTGATAATTTTATTAACAGATTAAAATAGTTTGATTTTAAAAATGTTAAAATTTAAAACACTCCATGCCGTGAACACTATTAAATATTGTTATTATTATTAAGAATAATGATAAAAAAGATGAATTTTATAGGATTAAAATTTGAGATCCATGAAATTACACTAACAATGTAATTTTAAATATTAAAAAGTAAAACTTATATTATTTTGTAATTAACTCTTTTTACTTTATCAAGATTTATAATATTATATGTATTAACTCATTTATATCATTAGTCCCAAATTTAGTCCAATATCCCTCCTCTATATCACAACTCTATTATTAATTGTGTTGAACTGTTGATGGACTAAAATGTATCTTTCTTAAAACAAATGGACTTTTCGGCCTTATAGTTATAGGTAAAGGATAAAAGTGTCTATTTTTTTTGTATATAAACAAAAATGAACGAAAAATTTGCCTAACCCAAATGTACTTAAAAAGAAAAAAAATATACAAATCACAAATCCAACTGTACAAATAGCCAAATAATTATTTCTGCTACTTAGCTTAAATGAAAAATAGAATTAAAAAACTACTATGATGGAGATAACTTAAAAAGGTAAAAAACAACACCACAATACAAAATTAACATAAATTCTTGTTACAAGCAAAAAAAAAAAACATAAATTCTTGTTCTACCCTAAAATGTCAAAAACAGTAAAGCTACTCGCACTCAATAATTTTTCCAAAAATAAAAAAAATTATGTGTAATTTTATCTTAGCAAGTACTAAAAATTTCTGAACTCAAGAGTGTGGTTGACAAAGGAAGACAGTAATGGAGAACGTTGGGGGGTAAATGTGAATAAATAATTAAACTTTTTTTTTTTTTTGTAAAGCTAAATTAGGCCTATATTTTTTTAATAATAATTAAGGCAGTAAAGGGGAAGGCATGAAAAGGGTAAACAAAACACCCTAAAAAATAAAGAATAAAAACAAATATCCAAAATAAAATATGCACTAAATATTCAGATTTCTCAACATTTCTTTAGAAAAAGTCAGTTCCTGCTCTTCTGCTTTTTCATCCTCAACCCCTAAAATTTCTTCCCTTCTCTCTCCTTTACCTCTGAATTTTTTCCATATTTATTGGTAAGTTTATTGATATTTTTTTTGGGTTTTTTTTCTTTGTTTTCCTATTTTCCATGTATTTTCCTGATTTTTGTAAACTGTAATTTTCGAAATATCATATTTCTCTGTAAAAATTTTCTTCTATCGTTTAGACACGAATTTATCAGTATTTTTGGGGATAATTAAAATTCTCTTAGCAGAATCCATCGGAAATTTTGCAGCTTAGGAAGATTTCAACATAAAGCTTGAATTTTTAGGGTTTTTATTTTGGGTTTGGTTAGATTTCATCCAGATTTTAGAGAAAAATGACATTTTATGCTTGAGATTTAGTGGGGGGTTTTGAGATTAGGTGTTTTTGAGTTCAAAATCCTTCTTAATTTTGCCGAAAATCATATGCTTGCGAGTTGGGTCAGAGTGGGTGAGTGTGTGAGTGAGTGAGTGACTGTAAGTACAATAATCATCCCTTGAGGTTTCTTTGATTCTGTTAATAATGTCGTAGATTAAGGGTTTTTTTTGGTTAATGTTTGATGATCTCAGAAAAATTCAACAGCTTTTTCTCTTTTTCTGGGTTGCAGAGGTTGTATGGAATTTTAGTACAAAATGTCGGGATCTGAGACAGGTGTGATGACGAGTAGAGAGCCCTTTACGGTGGGCATGCAACAGAAAAGTCCGGTGCCGTCACAGTCGATGATGCAGAACATGCGTCTAGCGTTCAGTGCAGACGGGACTCCCGTCTACAAGTCTGTGACCCCCACTTCTCCAACCTATCAGCCTGCCACTGGCAATGGCGGAGGTGGTGGAGGTGGCGGAGGTGGCGGAGCTGAGGGGTCTGCCAGTGGGGCTTCGGTTCCCATAAACATGGGAAGTGAACCGCTCAAGAGGAAGAGAGGGAGGCCAAGGAAGTACGGACCAGATGGCACCATGGCATTAGCTCTTATGTCTGCTTCTCAATCCGTTTCCGTAACCCAATCTGGTAGTGCAGGATTCTCTTCTCCCCCTGCTCCTGGATCCGCTCCTCCTCCATCAGCTTCTTCACCAACTTCCGGGAAGAAGGCAAGAGGGAGACCTCCTGGTTCTAGCAAAAAGCATCAACTTGCAGCTCTTGGTAATACTATTAGTTTCCCTTGTTCTTTCTCTTTATAGCAAATATTTAAAGGGGTTGCCTTGAATCTACATGCGTTGGCATTATTTATCCTGAAATATTTGGTTTTTGCCTTTCTTAATCTTTTAAATTTCATGTTATGTGGGTAAGTCACGTGATGGGATTCGAATGTTGGAGATGTTGCCTGTGGCTGTTGGAGTCTTTAAGTCCACTGTTTCCTTTGACTTGATTATCCAGTTTTAATTTCCTTTCTTTGGTTGGATATTAGTTCTGGTGTCTGACAGAAAATGAAATCGTTGCTGCTCAATGCCTGATATAATATTGTACCAAAAATAAATAAATAAAAAGAATGCTGATATAATAAAAAGTTAATAAGATATGTTTGTTTGATGACTGTGTAAAATAGAAAAGGAAAGAAATATGTATGTGCTGGAACGTGGGATCTGTTCTATCTGACTACAGATTCTTCTGTTGCAAAATTACTTATATACCCTTGTTTCTTAGATTCCAGTACTTGCTACTATTAGCTTGTAGAGTTGTCCTTCAGGTTCTACTGCTTTGTGTATGGTTTAATTACAAGTGCATTCTTTCAGATTATTACTGAAATAATCAAATTGTACGGTCTATGGTTTCAGTTTTGTGATTCTTTTGAGGTCATTTTTTTGGTTGAAAGAAATTCTTTATTTATGGAAGTACTTCTTTCTTTTCCTTTTGCCATTTTCAGCTGAAATTTCTTGCTCAAAAATAGCATATAGTTTAGCATGACATTCATTTCTGTAATAACCTGAAGAATGAGATATTTATAAATGGCAAGGTATTGTATGCTTTATTTCCATGTTCATATATGTTAATGAAATTCCTATTTGAATGTGTAACATTATTTATGCCTGAGGTTTCTTTTTACAGGATCTGCAGGGGTTGGATTTACACCTCATGTTATCACTGTCAAAGCTGGAGAGGTTTCTGCTTGTCATTTATTTTTTCTATAGTTTGTTTATCCTTCCAGATTAATGATGAAAAACTTCTCTTATCATGTTTAAATATCAGTAAAATTTTTATATCTTTTTTTCTGGGTTTGAATTGCAAGTATTGATTATTTGATGAATTTATATGTTTCCTAATTGCTTTCTCATGTCATGTTCACATTGTAGCAATGGCTTTTTTCTGAATGTGCATGGATATCATTATATTCTTATCATGAATCCATAAACTGCTCTCTTTTATTTTGTTTTAATGAGGTTGTTGTTTACTCAAAATTTTTGTCAGTGAGATGCATTTGGTGGTATATTCCTACAAGCATATTTCATTGTTTTCTGGACTGTTATTTTAATCAAAAGAGTGTCAAATCTGAGCAAAATGGTTATATTTTAGAATTCCTTCTGGACAATAGAAATTGAAGGCAAACAAAAATCAAGAACTGGAACTTCAATAAATTTATTAGCATTTATTGTTATTTTTATTATTATTGTTATTATTATTTTTATTTATTTCAAGATATGAATTTCTGTTATTTTTGCTTTTTATGTGAACATGCAGGGTCATAGTGAACTCATGTGAATTGTTAAGCTGAATGTGGTTAAAATTGCAGGGCATTGGAATAATTATTGCATAGATGATAAAATCAAGTACTTTTGTGACATTACCCACTCACCATATCCACCACAAGATGCATAAATCAGAATCCATAAAATTTGAAACAATTTTAACTTATGCTGTTGCTTTATTCAAGATTTTATGTATTTTATGGCTTGCTTTATGAAGAAATCCTTTTAAAATGTATGTGCTTCTTTCTTTAGAGAATAACTTTTAGTTGATTATTATGGTGCAAGAAGATGACTATGCCTTTTCTCTGTTGTTTCAGGACGTATCATCAAAAATTATGTCATTCTCTCAGAATGGGCCCAGGGTTGTTTGTGTCCTTTCAGCAAATGGAGCCATATCAAATGTCACTCTGCGCCAACCAGCCACATCTGGTGGAACCGTAACTTACGAGGTCCACACATCCCAGTAACTGTTTTCCTTGATCTTGTGTTGCATATGAGGGATTGGCTTTTGTACCCCTAGATTCATTAGCAATTCAGAGTTTCACAGTTTTTATCTGGAAGTTCTTTATGAATAGTTTTTCTCTTTGCCACTCTTTGTGACTATTTAAAATAACAGTTTATTAAGTTCATTGCTATTTGTTGTTATGTGTTGGGAAGGTGATAGTGTCTGAATTCTCATGGTATGTGGATTGGGTTCTGTTTCTTTCATGTCTGTGATGCTATTGTTAAGGGAGAGGAGGAGAGTTATGAGTATATTGTAACTGCTCTTCAATGCATATGTTTTTTTTTTTTACCAAACTTTCTTTCTTCATAGTCTTATTTTCTATCGAACTTCTCCTTCTATATCTATTACAGGGGCGATTTGAAATTCTATCACTGTCTGGTTCATTTATGCTGACAGAATATGGTGGTCAGCGGAGCAGAACTGGGGGCTTAAGTGTGTCATTATCTGGTCCTGATGGTCGTGTCTTGGGTGGTGGTGTGGCCGGCCTTCTAACAGCTGCATCCCCTGTTCAGGTTTATAATTTTGTTCTTGTGCAGGCTGACTATTAGATTATACAAAGAGCTCTCCATCTTTAATATAATTGATTGGGTTGCCTATCATCTTATTTGTCTTTTCAGGTGGTTGTGGGGAGCTTTATTGCTGATGGTCGGAAGGTATCAAAGTCAAAACACCAAACAGAAGCCTCACCTGCTCAACCAAAGCTTCCAGCTAGCGGGGTGCCAACAGTGGCAAGTAGCCCCCCATCACATGGTACTCTGAGTGAATCCTCTGGTGGACCAAGTAGCCCACTTAACCAGAGCACAGGAGCCTTCAATAACAATAACCCTCAAGGCATGTCAAGCATGCCATGGAAGTAAACCCCTTCCTAACTTAAACTTGTCCGGCTAATTTGTGTTGCAGGCATGGGAGCCTACGTTGTGTTACTATCTACAGCAGGCAGATCCATGTTGTAATTTAAGTCTTGTTGTGGGAGTTCGGTAGAATAAGATTATAGAATGCTTTCGGTTATGACTTTATTGGTAGGTAGGAAGTGCCATTTAGGTAGTAAGAAGTGCTTGTTGCACTCTATAAGGCGAACTTGGTTAGAAGAAGAGAAGATCCACATGTTTTTAGGGCTTGTTAGAATGAGATGGTTTTAGTCTGACTTGGCTTATTGTAGGTGCTTTTTCTTCTTGTTCATCAGCTTTAGTGAAATGTTTCCTTTTTTTTTTTTTTTTTTTCTCTATTTGTAAAATTAAATTTAGCCCTTGTTTAATCTCTCCAATAGACTTGCAAATAGCTTTATAGCTATGATCAACTAATTACAATAGAATCTAATGACTAGAAAATGAAAGCAGATTCTGAAAAATGTTTTTTATGGGTGCAAAATGTTTTCCTTATTGAGAAATGTTTGTTTTCTTGAGGTGAGCACCAACATGAGTTTTGCATTGTTTTAATTTTGTTGTTAAAAATAACTAATAGTTATAGTTGTTGGATAATTAAACAATTAATAATTATGTATTAACAATTTAAAATCAATGTATATGTCAATGTTTGCAAATACCAGACAAGAAAAAATAAAATAAAATCAGCCAGAGCAAAACAGACCCTTGGTCAACAACTGTCACACAAAAAAGAGAGAGAGTGGGATTCCATCTTATTGGAATTGATATAAAATAGCCTGTTTCCTCATTCCATGCAGATAGTATTTGCTTGATAAACAACATATCATTCCTTTTTTCCTAGACACATGTTTCTGCAGTCTCATATAGGGAAGTTTTCCCTTCCATTAATACTTGATTTTACCAGAAATAAAAATAAAAAATTTACATCATTTATGTCTTACATCACAATGCATGAATGAAGTGCTTACCTCTGATTTTTTGCTCTCTTCAATAGCAGACGCAATGAAAATATGCCCATGACAAAAGTCTGCCAAAACCACCCTCTTGAATTACCAGGATCCACCCGTTTTGCCAAGAACCATGCATATATAGCCTCGAAAAGATGTGCTGCTATAGTGAGAATTGATACCATCCTTAGCACTAACATTGACCGGAAGATGAAAAGAAGAATTGCTTTAATGAGGGATAAAGGTGCTATGGCAGGTAACCATGCAACAGCAAACACTGCAATCATTGCTGTCACCACAAAAAACCAAGTATATATTGTAGGCCCATCCAGAGTTTTCCTTTTTCTTTCCTGCCAGTATGAGATGGTTGCAGCCATACCCTCACGAGGACTTACCATGGGAACATAGCCAAGCTCCTGTTGTGCTTTAAGTAATGAGAAGTAGTGTGTAACACCAACCTATCAACAAGTTGGTTCAGCATGCGTGATATAATGCTTTTTCAACAGTAATCTGAAAATAAAAATACTAATAATGATAATAGTCAAAAAGGAATACTGGATACCGAAACAAACCTTGTATACTTCAGCCGGGAGGATGAAAGGTTGGGGAAGCCACCATCTGTCCAACCATGGATACAAGATTGTGTACATGGCCCAGAAAATCTTTCCCAGAAAAAGAGCATGGGGGACAGATAACCATGACGTTGGTAAGTCATAGTCTAGACTTCTTAACAGTGGTTGAATGAACTCAAAGGTGTTGATTGGAGACCCTGTGAAAACAAAAACAAAAACAAAAACAAAAACAGATCAAGGTAGCATATTTTAGCTCACCACCTGGTCTTTCAACTTCATTAACTTGCTTGTCTAAATGTATAAAGCACCATCAGAACTATTTCTACATGAACAGAATTCAATGAATGGATCATTACCATCTGATATAAAGTATGCCTGGCCAGCTGCAACTGGACATCCCTCTTTACCAGGGATGTCATCAAGTAGCCCCATGCTTGCCAATATTATAGCGAGTACCAGGTTATCCACATAAACCCAGTCTGTTTTCACACTAGGTGCACCAATTTTGAATGGCACCAATCCCAGCTTTGTTAGAGACACTATCCTGGGAAGGTGTCTCTCCTCACCTGGTCCATAGATAGCTGCTGGACGAACCGCACAGGTATAAAGACGTTTCCCGTTATTCTCCCTGAGCAACAAAGAAACAAACATAAACTCATTCCTCATCAAACAAAGTAAATGGTTATGAAGAAAATCTTGGACCATTATCTGGAAAAGTCATGTAAAAAAACTTGAACCAATATACTCAAAAGTCATACCTAACAAACAAGCAAATAGAAAAAATAACAAGCTTTAAGGTTATCACAAATACATTACATACTTGAAAGGTCGACCGTTGTACTTAAGAACCAACTGTTCAGCAATTGCTTTACTTCGTCCATAAGGATCAACATGGTCATCAATAGGGAAATAGTTCAAGGCTTCATTGCCATTGACAATTTCCTTTCCCCCAAAAACTACATTATACGTGCTCACATAAACAAGCCTTGTGATCCCCAATTCAAGGCAAGCTTCCAAGACATGACAAGTTCCATTGATATTCACCCCATCAACTCGACCAAGCTGAAGCATTTCTTTCCCTGACATGCCATAGGAAGCCAGGTGGAATACGCAATCCACACCTTGAAGAGCCTTTACTACATCATTTTTGTTGACAAGGTCCCCTGACATCACAAAATATTGAACAGATGAGTGCATAAAGTTAGTAGTAACTGTTATAATAAGATCCCCCATACATTGTTTGCTTCATTCTCATTTTATACAGATCCAATCTAATATTTGAGAATTGAAAAAAGAGGCACTGCAATTATCCAAAGTTGATAAATTTTGAAAAATATGACCATGATCTTGCACAAGTAAAACAAGTCAAAGCAATCAATATTCAGCGCACAACCAAGCATCCTCCACCCCCAGACATAAAGTTTCCACTTTCTAGAGGAATCGTATTGAAGACATTAATCCCATATTAGTTTCATGCCATAGTATCGAATATGCCACCAAATTATATGATTCAGTTACAGAAATCCCTTTTTCAACAAAAAGATGTCAAATTTAGTCGACACAGGATGTAGATACAGAGATTAGATTTAGAATAGTGGGAAAAGAAAAGTAACAAATAAAAGCAAAAGGGTAAACCTTGAATGCATTGGACGCCATGGTTCTTGAGATCATGCGACCAAGGAGAAGTGGGTTTGAGGTCAAAGGAGCGAACCCGGCGAGCACCTCTACGTAGCAGGTCCAAACACAGAGCTGAACCCACGAACCCCAACCCACCCGTCACTACAAAGGTGTTCCCTTCAATCCCTTCATTCTCGCTCAAATGCATTTTCTCCTTTTCCTCTTGTTATCAAACTCAAAAGATTCTAACCAGAGCCTAGAGACAGACTCAAAGGGAAGGAGAGATTGGGGACGATTAAGATGATATTTCCGGGGGATGCGGGACAGCAACATTCAATGTCACTTGTCCGAACTCCGGTCCATCTTGTTTACTTGACTTCGATTCTGTGTGTGTCACTTCAGCGAGGCTTTCCCACAATGAAAAACCACGCAGCTTCCCAAAAAAAAGGAAAAAAAATTAAACGTTTTATTTTTTAAA
>BPVZ01000100.1:651438-661741 GCA_020521535.1 Rubroshorea leprosula
AAAAAATTAAGAAGGAAAATGCGAAATGTTTTTCTAATTTAGGTTTGTAATTTTTGGCAAATTAAATTTGCTAGGAATTTTATGAGCTATCAAATTATGAATCTACATTTTTCTAATAAACTTTCATCCAGAAAATTTTATAATTAAATTAATAAAGTATAAAATTTTATGATCTATTTATAATAAAACTAGAAACAAGAGTTGAAATGGATAGCAGAATCCTTGAATTCAAAGTACAAACGAAAATTAAAACATTAAAACGGTTGTAACAATCACAAGAATGTGGTTGTTGATACCACATAGACCTTCGGGTTTCCCTGTATTCCTCTTCATCCTCATGTAACCCTTCTCTCCCCCATTTTATGCGAGAGATGAGAGAGAGAGAGAGAGAGAGAGAGAGAGAGAGAGAGAGTGCTAGGGTTAGAGCAAGGTTCTCGACAGCCAAGGACAGTGGGGCTCGGAGGCGGCTTCCAGGGTTAGGCAAGGGGTTCCTAGAGCAGACTACAACATTTTTCTTCTATGATTTCGCAGAGGATCGTTCAACAAAGGATCTGTGGTTCTGTTTTTGGTCATATGGGAAGGTGGTGGATGTGTATATTCCCACAAGGCGCGATCGAAAAGGTCGTCGGTTTGGGTTCGCGCGTATGGCAGGTGCCTTTGATGTCAAGGACATGGAGAGCGTATGGCGGGTGCCTTTGATGTCAAGGACATGGAGAGGAGACTAAACCAGATTTGGCTGGACTCCTATCACCTTAAGGTGAAGGTGGCAGAGAATATGAAAAAAGGGAAGGTTGAGTTTAGGGTGGCTCAAAACAGAAGGGAAGAGAAACAATGGGTCAAAAGGGATGCGAGGGTGAGACTTGGGAGGTCGTATGCACAGGCTGTTGCTGCTAGTCCGGGTGCAATTGCGGAAGGTTTGTCCTCGAACAAGAGGGATAGACAATTGATGGCAACAAGAGAGATGGAGGAAACAGCAGACGGGAATGCATTGGAGGGTTTCTCGATGAAGGCTTCTGCAGTGATGCCTGAAAAAACCTCAGAGAAACTATCTATGCCATTGATAACAGAAGGGGTAGCCAAAGCATCGTCTCCTATACAAGGCAATTTGGTTTTAGAATTCTTGCCGAGTGATGAGGAAGTGGCTTGGTTGAATAGGAGTAAGGTGGCTATGGTCCAGTCTCTAGATATGGTGAGACAAATTCAACATAGGATGGATGTTGATGGTTTAATGGTGAATGTTGCACTGTTAGGAGGTAGACAGATCATTTTGGTTGATAATTCAGAAGGATGTCTTGTGGAGTTCATAGAGAATAATAAGGAGCTAACAGAGTTATGGTTTGAATGGGTGCAACCAACATCCTTATCCACGGTTTCATCTGCAAGTCGTTTGGCGTGGCTGCAATTTTCCGTTGTCCCTTTACATTCATGGAGCGAGCGATGCTTTGCCGAGCTAAGGGGATTAATTGGCGAGGTCATACTCGTGGATGAAGACACGAAGAGCAAATCATTTTTGTGTGAAGGACGGGTTTTCATTCTGTATGAAACAAGGGCTAAAATTTCAGCAACAATACTCTTGAAGGTTGGTAATGAAGCTTATCCGATTGAAGTGGCTGAGAAGGAGTGGAGGATGGATCCGACTGGTGGTTGGCTGGGGAGCGGAGGAATCCGACGTCAGAATCAGTCTCAGAATATTCCAGTGATGATGGCAGCGAATCTGGCTTAATTGCTACTGGATTTTGCGGAGAGGATGAAGCCATGAAAGGCGACATTCAAATGATTTAATTGGGCCGAAGGGTGTGGACATGGTTGGGCCAGCAGCAATGAGGTCTGGTGAGCAACGGGTTGTAGGTGGGTGTGTTAGTGGGTTTTTGACTTGTAATGGTTTGCTTCAGCAACAGGAGGAAAAAAAAAAAAAGAAGAAGAGCAGAGATTTAGGGGCAATATATGCGGGGAATGAGGGTATCGGGGCTGCAATGGATGGGAAGGCAAAATTAAAAGCAGGGGAGGCAAGTTGGGTAACTGCAAGAACAAAATGCAAAAGGGATCGAAGAAGCAAGGCCAACCGAGAGGAACCTAAGCCAGAGCTGTAGACGAGAAGCTTCTCTCTGTCCGATGGGTGTATCCAGAATAGAAACCGAGTGATTCGGCAACAGATCCAGTTGGATGAGGTGCAGAAGTTGTTCACGTTGGGGCAAAGACTAGGGGTTAAGTGTCAACAAAATGAGGAAGAAGTGTTGTCTCGGTCGGTCACGCTGGAAAAGGAAAAGGTGGCGAGCTTCAAGGAGGCATAACCTGATGGATCTGTGTGGATGTCGACTGGTGAGGTATGGAAGTTACTTATGAAGGTTATTTCATTTAATGTTAGGGGTTTGGGTAGTGTGGTGAAGATAAGAGATTTCTAAGTTAGTAAGAAAGGAGAATCCAGATTTTTTGTTTATTCAGGAAACAAAGCTTGAACAAATTGAGACGTCTGTGTGTCGGTTAGTGTGGAACTCAGATGATTTTGAATGGGTGATGCAAAAATCAAATGGTAATTCGGGTGGTTTGCTGTGCATATGGAATAAGAGGAATTTTGTGAAACAGGGGGTAGTTGAAGGTCAAGGTTTCATCGGGATTTCAGGGGAGTGGGGTCATCAACGGATTCAATGCACTTTTGTTAATGTATATGCGCCGTGCGACAAGCAACGCAGAGTTGTGTTGTGGGGGGAATTGAGCAGGTTAGTATTGGACGAGGGTGGGAGATGGCTTTTGGCAGGGGATTTCAATGTTGTTCGTAATAGTGAAGAGAGGAAAGGGAGGATGGGTGAGACTCAGGACATGGAAGAATTTAATCTTTTTGTGCAAGAGATGGGATTGGTAGATATCCGGTTGAGGAATAGAAAGTTTACATGGTATAGACCGGATGGAACGTCGATGAGTAGACTCGATAGGTTCTTGCTATCCACTGAAATGAGTTTAATGGAGGGAGATTGGATTCAAGAGGGCATTTGAAGGTCAATCTCAGATCACTGTGCAATTATTTTGAAATCAAGAAGTGTTGGTTGGGGTCCCAAGCCCTTTCGGGTACTCGATGTATGGCAACAACATAATGATTTTAGAAAGTGTATAAATGAAAGATGGAAGACGATGCAGATTGAAGGATGGGCAACCTACAAGTGCAAGCAGAAGTTGAAATTGTTAAAAGAGGAATGCAAAAGGTGGAATGACAGGGTGTTTGGCAATGTGGAGGTCCGATCTGACAAATTGAGGAATGAGATTGAGAGGCTGGATAAAAAATGTGAGGTGGAAGGGTTGAATGAGGCCGAGGTGAAGCAGCGAAGGGAGGCTTTTCAGGAGCTGGGGGATACATTAAAGCAGCGAGAATTAGTATGGAAACAGAAATCAAGAGCTAATTGGGCTAGCTTTGGAGATGCAAATACAGCATTTTTTCATAGGAGTGTGCATGCTCGGAGGGCTCAAAATACAATTTCAGGTATCTACGGCAATAATGGGTGGGTTGAGGAACCTGAGCTTATTAAGGCGGAGGCAGTGAAGTACTTCACTAAGGTATTTCAGAATGAACAGTGGCGCCGACCGACGATGGATGGGATTCAATTCCGGAGAATTTCAGAGGCACAACGAGAATGGCTAGAACGACCTTTTACCATAGAGGAAATTGAAGAGGGGCTAAATGATTGTGATGGCTGCAAGGCTCCAGGTCCAGATGGTTTTAATTTTAACTTTGTAAAGTTTGCCTGGAGCACCGTGAAGGAAGACTTTGTGAATTTTGTGACGGAATTTCACCACAATGAGAGGTTAGTCAACGGTTTAAATTCTTCATTTCTGGCATTAATACCAAAAAAGTTTAATCTTGAGCAATTCAAGGAGTATAGGCCTATTAGCCTGATAGGTTGTCTATATAAATTACTGGCTAAGGTATTGGCCAATCAGTTGAAGATGGTTATGGAGGGTATTATCAGTGAGTCTCAAGCAGCTTTTATTGGAGGTCGGCAACTAGTTGACAGTGTGTTAGTTCTGAATGAGGTTGTGCATGAGGTGAAATGGAGGAAGCAAGAGTGCTTCATTTTAAAGGCGGATTTTGAGAAAGCCTACGACTGTGTGGACTGGGGCTTTCTTGATTGGATGATGAATAGAATGGGGTTTGGGGTGAAGTGGAGGAAGTGGATGTGGGAGTGTCTTTCAACTGCGAGAATCTCCATTTTAATAAATGGAAGTCCGATGACTGAATTTCCAGTTAGCAATGGTCTTCGCCAAGGTGATCCCCTGTCACCTTGTTTGTTTTTATTAGTTGCGGAAGGTTTGTGTGGGCTTGTCAAAAAAGCGAAGAGTGAAGGACTCTTGAAGGGTGTCGAGATTGGACGGGGAGGTATGGTGTTATCATTGTTACAGTTTGCGGATGACACGGTGTTTATGGGGAAAGCTGATGTTGATAATTTACGAGTTGTGAAGGCCATTCTAAATTGGTTTCAATTGATCTCAGGGTTGAAGATCAACTTTGGGAAGAGCTATTTGTATGGCTTCAATGTGTCGGAAGGGTGGGTTAAAGGCGCAGTTGATATTATGCGTTGTGGGGTGGGCAAAATGCCTTTTACTTATCTTGGCTTGCCAGTAGGAGGGAATTCAGGGAGAAGACAGTTTTGGAACCCAGTGCTGGACCATTTCCGCCAGAAGCTTGCCTCCTGGAAAAGCCCCTTGTTGTCGTTCGGAGGTCGAATAACTTTAATCAACTCGGTACTCTTTGCTCTCCCTATATTTTATTTATCTTTATTTAAGATCCCTTAATATGTATTGCGCGAGATGATTAAAATTCAAAGAAGTTTCTTTTGGGGGGGTGTTAATTTGGATAGGAAAATTGCATGGGTTAGTTGGGAGTACGTGTGTATGGATAAGGGGAGAGGTGGCTTAGGAGTCGCTGATTTGGAGATGAGGAATTGTAGTTTGTTGGGAAAATGGTGGTATAGGCTAGGTGATGGTGTTGATGGTTTATGGAAGCAGGTTCTTTGGGAGAAATATTATGGGGGTAGAATGGAGGCTGATGTTATGTCAGTCGTGACTTGGAATATGTCAGGTGTGTGGAAGAACATTGTGGGTCTCGGCAGAGGGTCGGAACGGTTAGAAGCAATGTTAGGAAAAGGTTTTAAGTGGAAAGTGGGGAATGGGAGTTGTGTAGACTTTTGGCACGATAAATGGGTGGGGGATAAACCATTACGAAATTTATTCTTTCGGTTGTATGCATTAGCTAATATTAGGGAGGGACTGTTAAAGGATATGGGGTTGTGGAGTGCTGAAACTTGGATATGGGATTGTAGGTGGAGGCGTAATTGTGTAGGGAGGGGAGTGGGGGAGGAAGAACAGTTTAGGGAGTTGATAAATAAGGTTGGGTTGCATAGGGGAAAGGCTGATTCTTGGAGCTGAATACATAGTGCTAATGATGTATATTCGGCTAAGAAGGCTTATGACTTTTTATCACCAAAGTGTTTTATTTTGGATGAGAAATGGTCTAGGGTTCTTTGGGGTAAGTATGTTCCTTCCAAATTGAGTATTTTTTTGTGGAGATTATTTTTGAACAGGTTAGCTACAAAGGATAACTTGTGTCGGAGAGGGGTTGTTGTACCAAAGGGGAACGTTTGTTGTGGGCTTTGTCATGAGGGTGTTGAGCATCTCCAGCATATTTTTTGTGATTGTAAAGCAGTTTGGTTGGTTTTGATGAAGGTTTTGGGTTGGTGGGGGGTCCAGAGTCTTCTGCCAAAAGATGTCTTCAGATTGGCAGATGTTGTGGTGGCTGGAATCAACGGAGGGTGCTGGACGGAGGTAAGGACTCTTGTTTTTTTGGTTACTGCTTGGTATGTTTGGTTTTGGAGAAATTTGAAGGTGTTTGGGGCAGGTGAAAGGTTCGAAGACCAAATATTGGATTCTATTCAGTCTAAATCTTTTTTCTAGCTAAAAAGCAAGGAACAAGGCTGTAGTTTTTCCTATACATATTGGATTTTACGCCCGTCGGAGTGCAAGAGGACCATAGTTCAACATGGCAAGAATCTAAGGAACTACAAGAAGATGTATCAAGTGCTGAACCAGGGGGAATTATGAGGATAGAGTTCAATTTCAAGGTGTTGCGTGTGTGCTAGTGAACGATTCGTTGGGGTTGGGTAATGTGGTTCCTCGCAGGCATTGCTGCAAGGGGCATCTAATGGCCTAATCTGTTATCTTCTTAGTGGGTGTCTTTTAGGTCTTTTACTTCATGGCGTGTTAGCTAGGGAGTTTTGTTGGTTTAATTTCTCTTTCAATCTTGTAAGTGAGCAGGAGTACCCCTTGTACTCCATTTAATAAATTTCTTTTTGCTGATAAAAAAAAAAACCCTTATCTCCCCATTTGGTTCCCCAAGAATTCTTCACAATGATGTAGTCCAAACCCTTGGTTGAACCATACCCAACGGCAGCAACTCCATGATCTAGTTCACTTCCACAATGCCCATCAAACACTACACCCTATTGAAACATGTCACGTCAATTATAATATACAGAAGAATAGAGTCCTTAACAAACAACTCGAGCTCAATTTATTTACTTACCCCACTGTAAAATCGGAAGTCTCTCCCGGAAACCTCAATGGCCATGCTTACAGGTTGTTTTGCCAGTGCCTACAACAAGCTCGCTTCATTGTTCGCAGGCACATCTCTATACCCACTTATACATCTCAGATTCATCCTAGATAAATAAATAAAATAAAATAAAATCAAAATCAAAATGGCTATACAACATATGGTCCTAAGCCCAATTCATTGTGGGTTTCGATTGTATGGGTTTGAGCTTTGTTTGTGCATATATACCTTTCTCATCTCACATGTTCCTTGCTCCATGATATAGGGGTAGTCTTCCTCCTTGTGAAGCCCACCACGGGAAACAATGAAGGAAAATGCATAATCCATGAGACCTCCATTGCACCCGTTGTTGTACGTGGTATCACAATCGATCAGCTCTTGTTCCGACAACTCCGTCAAGTTTCCAGTGACAATCTGGTTTATGCCTTCCACCGCCGCCACTGTCGAAAACGCCCAGCAACTTCCGCACGACCCCTGGTTCTTCACGCGAGTTACCGCACCTTTCTTTCTCCAATCAACCGACTTGAGCAAATGCACGACATCCCTGTAAGTGAAATCTCCATTGCCTGCAGACCACCTCCGCCGTCAGGCCAAGTCCTGCTTCAGACCTAGATACAAACTCTTGAACTCTTCGTGGGTCAAGTCAGCAAATTCGTTCAATTCGAGCCAATAATTGCTGACCCTCTTGTTGGTTTCATCAATGTGGTTGACATTGTCCTTGAAAACATCAAATTTACGCAATTCCTCTTCGATGGTCTCGTAAATCTTTCCATGTTTGTCCATCCAGGACTCGAAGAGCTCCATGAGTTTATCCATGCAGGTTAGATCGTCCGAAGATAGCCCACTATTGAATAATCGTGGGCTAAAGATGAAAACGAGAGTAAAGACATGGAAAAGGCAATGAGGAAGATTTTAGAGGATGAGAGCATAGCCATTTTCGAAGCTTAAAACAGTCAATTTTTCTGATGGAGATGAAGAGGATGACAATGGAGTGGTTTTATATAGGTTTTGATATATAGCTAGCTAGTTAGGAATTGCTTTAAAGTATCATGACCGCAACTGCGGTACAGAATTTAACAATCGTGCATTTTTACCAAAAAAAAAAAAATTTATATATATATATTAACAATCGTGCATCACACTTGAATTTTCAAGTATTTCTCTTTTATTTTTTGTAAGTTATCAAACTTTTTTTAAAATAATAATAACATAATACAAAAATAAAACACACCATAATTTTAAAACCAATTAAATTTCATGATTCTGTCAATTTTAAAGAAGAAATTCTTCGCCATTCGTGGCAAATACCTTCGGTGGACCGTTGTTAATGAAGATCCAATCATCCAAATTGGAACAATTGTAAGAGGTCCACACGGATTAGGAAGATCGTAACATAAATCTGACACCTTTTGTCATTACGCGATTAAATCTGTGGTGTCATCCCCATTTCTAAACCTAATCCGCTGTTGATATGATAATTCCATAAGCGTTTGTGTATACAACAGGACAGGATGTAACTTATCTGACTTTGATATTTTATCACAGTCCTCCATCATATGAAACATCGTATGAATACTCCTCCATCATCTGATTCGAATCTTCCTTCGAATCATCGACGGAATCCTTTGTCCAAAGTCAGCAGCCTCCCTTCCGATCACATCCACGAAATTACCTTCCATCTCTCTTAGTCCCTTTCCAGTTTCCATAAATCGAAAAATTTTGTTGTATTACGTCCGCCAATAAAAGCATGCCATCTCTGCTTTTTTCATCAAATGATTGATGAAATGTGAAACAAAAATGCTGAAATGGTATATTTTTATTGGCTCGAAATACGACTGATGTGGTATCCCAGGGATGCATAAGCTTCTCTCCCATAAATCATTCTGGTTGTTGTATTGTTATTTGAACATATATTTATATACATAACACAACTTCAATTCCTCACAATCTCACATCTTTCTTCCTCCTAGCTAGCTAGCCATTCATTACCAGCCAAAACTATGCCGTTAAGGGTACTTTCTGCGCTTGACGCCGCGAGAACCCAATATTATCATTTCAAGGCCATAGTCATCGCTGGCATGGGTCTCTTCACGGACGCCTACGATCTCTTCTGCATCCCTCCCATAGTCCAAATCCTTGGAGCCCTATACTATGACAACAAAGATGACAAAAAAGAAGTCCCCATTCAAGTCACCTCCGCCTTGGTTGCCGTCGCCCTTGTAGGCACAGTGATCGGTCAACTCATGTTTGGAATCCTTGGTGATTACAAAGGGCGGCGCCGTGTGTATGGACTGTCGCTGATGATCATGGTTCTTAGTTCTCTTGCATGCGGGTTCTCCATTTGCAGGACAAGACTTTGTGTCTTGTTGAGTCTGGGGTTCTTCCGGTTCTTGCTCGGGTTGGGTATAGGGGGAGACTACCCGTTGTCGGCAACAATCATGTCGGAGTTTGCCAACAGGAGGACCCGTGGAGCGTTCATAGCTGCAGTATTTTCGATGCAGGGGTTTGGGATTTTGGCGGGCTCGGCTGTGACAATGGTGATTTGCTCCATATTTCAGAAAGTATCGCCTGCGTCAAAAGATGATATACCGGACACTGCCGACATCTCGTGGCGGTTGATTCTGATGATGGGCAGCGTTCCGGCTGCATTGACTTATTATTGGCGGATGTTGATGCCGGAAACTGCTAGGTATGTCATTTCTTTTCTTTCATTTTTTAAATTTACTACCTGTTTCCTTGCTATTGGTCAGACATCCGCTGCCTTAGTTTTGAACCAACAAATAAAGAAAATGTCAAAATGACTTTAAGCTATGTCTTTTTTTTATTGTACAGAACTTTAAGCCATGTTTAACCTTGTTGACTATAATTTTGAAAAAAATCTTTTTATAATTACTCAAAATATAAAAATAATACAGTTATTATCACATGCACATGTAGTGTTATATTTATAATTGTATAACATAATATTATTATATAATATATGTACAATTTAATATGATATTACATTATATTATGATTATAAAATTATCATTTTTTATATTAAAAAATAAATTTAAGGAAAAAATGGATTTATAATTAAAAAAATTATCAAACAGTTTCAGGATCGTCTAACAACTTACTCAGTTTTGTTTTGTTTTTCTTTTTAATCTTTGAAAGAGAGCATATCCAGATATAGAGCATCTGAATTAAGGATTATTACTAAAAAAAAAAAGAATCATTCTTTTGGTCTGTACTATATATGGAAACATTAATAGTAAAAAAAAAATTGAAATCTCTATTCTTAATCTTATTTAGTTGGAAAACAAAGCTATTTTAATCCTTTTGGCTTTCGTTGAAAACTTCAATTAATCAACAGGTTTACGGCACTAGTGGAGAGAGATCCTCTGCAGGCAGCGGTTGATATTGGAACAGTGTTAAACGTTCCGCTGAATCAAATTTCGGAAGATGCACCGATACCGTTGTTTCCATCGACATATTCCCTGTTTTCTAAGCAATTCTTCCGTTGCCACGGCCGCGACCTCTTCTGCTGTGCCACTTCCTGGTTCCTCGTCGACATCGCATTTTACTCCAACAATCTCTTCCAATACAGGGTTTATTACAGTTTTATCGAGGGAGAATATAGTGCGTATCAATTGGCTTTTCGAATTGCCAAATTCCAAGCAATTGTGGCCGTCTGTTTTACCATTCCGGGGTACTGCGTCACCG
>BPVZ01000100.1:693379-704676 GCA_020521535.1 Rubroshorea leprosula
ATGACCAAGCCACCCCCTCCAACTCTCGATCTCCTGGCGTTTCTGATGACCAAGCCACCCCCTCCAACTCTCGATCTCCCCCGTCTCCGTCTTAGCCACTGCTGCAACAGCTGCTGCCCCGTCTGTTGCCCCGTCGACTTCTTCATCAGGTACTTCTCCATTCTTATTCTCTACTAAATGGTTCCTGAATCAATCAATTCTGTTTTTAGAGTTTATTATGATTTTTGAGGAGCTTGTCATAACCCAAATTTGAAGGTTTAACAAATATAAAAGCAGCATAAGACACAAATGAGTTAGTGGATCTAGGATCAATTAGTACTTTAGATATTCCATTGGAGGTAGAAAATTTATCTCTAATCACAGCTGGATTTCTTTGGACTTGCTCATTGAAGGCATATATATACTCTTCCAACTACCTTCTGTCTTTTTTTCATCTGCTTGATCCTCACTGCAATTTCTTGTTAAATGTCTTGGCTTCCCACACTGGAGACATGCACCCCTTTTCTTGTAACAGTCTTTGCCTTATGTTTCTGATGGCACACTTTGAATTCTGGAGCTTCTACTTTATTGATGAACACCCCCTTTCTTTTACCCTTCTGCTCAACCCTCTTATTCTGAGGTTGGATGTGGTTGATGACTGCTTTACCTTTGCCTCCCTGTTCAGTATTTTTTTTCCTTCTTGGCATTTTGGTATTGCTCAATTACTTTAGCGTTTTTCACCGCAGCAGCACAAGTGCCCAGTTCTGCTGGCCTGGTACTGATCTACTGTCATATCTTCTTGCCGCAATTCATTTAATTCCTGCTCCTTCGTAGTACTGATCTACTGGCATCTTTGGTGTCTTGTGTACCCCTAAAGGTAGGTGGATGCCATTTCTGAAATTGCTTCAGTTTGGCTTGATATTGAGGATCCTCTGGACCCTCATTCCCTCCAGATTGCCTCTGAACATTTCGTTGCTGGTTCACATCATACATTGCTTCTTGTACCATTTCCCTCATAATAGTTCGTAATACATCCATGGAAATTGTCACCACTCCACCAGCACCAACATTCTGTTGTTGTTTATTAATTCTGGTGGCTCCTCTGCAGGCACGTTCCATCTGCCCTGCATCATTAGATTACATTAAAGGAAAACAGAAATTGCATAATTAGTTAGTCAGTCACTTGTCAACCAAACAAACTTGACTCTTAGCAAAACCCTTGGCTCTGATACCAATTTGTAAATCCCAAAACAGGTAGTTTCCAGACACTGCTGTAGACTCATAGTTGAAATTTCTGTTGGAATAGATTTCTATTCAAAAGTTGGCAAGTCTTGTGCTACATTAAGATTAGAAACCATCTTACTGGTTTATAGAGAACATTCTTAAACTTAAACTCAAAACTTAACTAGCATATAAAACATAAGTTCCAAAATGGATTTAAATATATATGTATTCGAAATTCATTTTTTTAAAATTAATCTAAATAATGTATTTTAAAATACATGTACTTAAAATTTATATATTTTAAATACATATATTTCAAATACACACATCAAATACAAATACACATTTCTAAACACAACTCAGAGGAAATGATTAAATATGTATATTAGTTCAAATTTGAACACCTTAATCTACCATGTTTTAGGCAACTGTAGCTGGAGGTTGATTTTGTACCTGAAAGATTCTTTTGTATACACCTATGTAATTGGCTCATTTTATAAATAAAAAAAGAAAAGGTTTATGAAAGAAGCTTTCTATATTGCTCTAAGCCAAACACTTTCTTTCTTGGGCCTTAATACTTCTACATAGCCTTTATCATTATTCATCATAGGTTCCAAAGGATTACCCATGCCAAAGAACTTGCCCATAGAGATTGTTACAATATTACATTCAACTGCAACGCCAAAAACATCAACCTCAGTTTGGCATTTACAATTTGACCCATAACATTGGGTTTACTCCTGGGTTCTGTGTGATTTACTGCTGTATGAGTTGCTGGAGGGTTGAGCATGAGTTCTTTTTGGTTATTTTCATAGTTCAAAGCAGTCTAATTAACTTATTGTCTTGCTAGGTTCTGTTGAAAGACAGCCTTTGAGGAATGCAAGCAAGGATCACCTGAGATCGCTCCAAGGATTCCAGGTAGTCCTACTACCCTTTGTTTGGCCTTTTGTTATTCAATTGTGTTAAGACATAATGAACAGACAGCAAGATATGGTAAAACTAATATCCATACGTATACGTGAACAAAGTTTATATTTGCTCTAATACAATTTATTCTGCAATTCTATTTCTAATTCCACGTAGTAGGGTTTATGATCCATGAGGTGTATATGTGCAATACAGTACATGCCAAAAATAATGTTTTGAAATATGTTGAAATTGGTAATGGTAGATGATGTAGTTCATAACCCAAAATTGTTTGCATTGCATTCTGTTCACTGCACTGGTAATATCATCCACCAAAGGTGTCTCCATTAGCCTCTGATCTCTATTGTTGGTGTGGAATTGGGACAAAGATTTGGTCGGTGGTGAATGCTGGTACTACAGGGAATGCTGGTACTACAGGGAATACAACAGCATTACCCACAATTAATTCAAATGGTGAGGTCAGCATCAGGATGGTTTCTGGGTGCTGTATTTGACCACCGTGTTGAGCTAGGCACTTGAGGGTCTGTAGCGTGTATGTGATGTTTACATCTTGCTCCAATAGATTTCCATGGTGTGCAAAAAAGTTCTGTTGGTCAAAACAATTTATACAAGTTAATAAGATGAAATGAATACAAGTTATAAATAAAGCTTTTAGAAGAGGAGTTTATGGTTTACATGATCAAAGTTCTGTGCTTCATTCATGTAAGGGGAGTTGATCACAAGTGAATGATCTTGTCCCGCTGTGAGTGTCACTGGGTGGTCTGCATCCATCTGGAAGTCTACATAAAATGAAATCAGCATATTAGTTTGCACATAGTAAATTCATCAAAAGGGAAAAAGGAGGGGAAGGGGGGTTAAAGAGTAAAGGGAATACGAAATAAGCGGTTGTAGAAAGGTCCAAAAATTTGTTGAAGTTGACCCCTTAGAAAACCAGTATTGATGCTGATACGTTGCCTGGGAAGTTGGAGGTTTGGATTTAGGTTCATCGGCTGTCCCAAAATCCCATGTTTATAAATTTTGAGTATGTTCCTTGCCGAGTCCATAACAACCTGCTCCTGTATGTCTGGGTGGTCCTGGGTCACTTCAACGAAAATGAGTAGTGGGTTATCTCTTCTGATATTTTCTATTCTATTGCGCAGCTCAACCACATCTATTTGGGGAACATGTACATATGAAGCAACAACTTGAAAGGTGGAATGGACCACCCAAGATAGAACTGACTTATCTGGCCTTATCACTGCCATGAAGAGGTATTGGTGGTTGGCAAAGATTTGAAAACGGTTGCCTTGTGCAAACGGCATTGACGATAACTCGAGAAATTCCAATTCTCTTTTGAAGTCAAGGACGCGACCCTGTGCGATGTAAAGCAGGTTTGTGCTGAGAGCAGGTACCTCGTTGTCTTCCATTTTCTCGCCTGAAAGCTCCTTTTGACCTGAGAATGTGATAGTAAAATTTATTATTGCTAATACCACGAAGGGCACTATTCAAGAAGGCTAAATCTCTTGAGTTTTCGTGAAACTAGAATAAGATTTAAAAGGCTTCTTTAGGGAAGTATAAAAGGGATTACATCCTGGTAAAGGGTTTCTTTGAAACCATAAAAAGGATCGTTGTGATTTTAATATGTTATATATTACATGGATCACATCGTGGTAAACCACACTACACTTTATCACATCCATTGGAATTAATGTTGGTGGAGATATTTGATATTTGTGATTATGAGGGGTCTTGTGTTGCTAGTGATATAATGACCACACAGTTTAGTATTGGTATTTTCATTTAATGAAATTTTATGCCGAGATTTTGATTTATATTTGTGGCCATTAAAGTTATATTGTTATATTTGTGGCCATTAAAGTTATATTGTTATGTTTCATAGTGTGTGCTGTTTTCTGGGGTACTGCACTAAGTTCTGATCCTGACGTAGCAGAACAGGAATTAAAAAATAGAATACAATAAAATAAAAGAGAGAGGGAATTATTCTCTTTCATGTGATCATAGGTGGTTAGCAAGTATGAGGGGACTTAGCTAAAACTTGGCAGAAGTCCTTAGAAGAATAATGTGACTATGTTATGAATCAAGGGCTAAAAGGTATTAAAATTTTATTGATTACTTAAGCCCTTTGGGTTGCAAGTTGTGAATTTTCATGGCTGAATTTTTGCATGCAGGAATTAATATGCAAAGATAGAGAGTTAGGAAGGGGACTGAACCTTCAATGTAGATATTTATTATAGTACATGGTACATTAGCTAGTAGCTAGTAGCTAAGTTTAAAAAAAAAAAGAAAAGAGCAGTAACACACGGGTGTTAGATGCTAGAATGGAGATTGAATACATGTCACGTACAAGCTAATGTTTGTATCGTCCTCTTTGTCTCGGGTTTTTCAAAGTCTCTTATGTTATCTTGGGCCTCAACTGACATATTGAGTCTATTGTTGAATAATATTATGCAACCAGAATTTTTTCATGATTGTTTAGTCAAAAAATTAAACTAGATGCAAGTCAAAGTGAAGTATTAGCTATTGATGTTTTCTAGCATTTATAACCCTTCAGTGTTGGTTATAAACTATGGCTAGAGGGTTGGAAGACTAGGCCTGCTTTGTATGCTTTGTTGATTGTGTGCTTATTGCTATCAAACATGTTTACTGTGGATTATGCTAAGCACTGGGAGAGGTTGGACCAGTATCTAAGTTTATGATTAAGTGACTTATGAACCCTAATACAAAGCATGGGATGAAGAAAGAAATAGTAGGGTGGAACCTCCTCTTAGTACATGGAGGGTGGTATTGAGGAATGGTAAGAAGTTCTTTATGATTATGACCTGATTATTCCCTGCTTTTATTTCAAAGCGGAGAATATTTATGTTAGGATTTCAAGAGGAGTATGATATTGTCAATTTATAACTCTTGTTTTACTTAATGCTAGTTGAATAACTGCAGAGTTAATTGGCATAAGGATATCTTTAATGAAAAGATTGACTGCATTTTGAAATAATTTGGGACTGTGTGAAGTGGAATAAGTGCTGAAAGTTAGTTCCAGTACTTTATGGGGGTGTTAACTCCTGTTCTAGACTTCCTGGTTTAGTAATAATCAAGTAGTGTCTATAGAGGCATTCCTTGATTGAATTATATTTTATAAGGTTGGTTGTACCTTGTTGATTGTGAATATATTAGTTAGTGTCAAATGTTCAACTTCATTAGTTGAAAGGCATGGATTGAATTCTTGCGATGCACAAGAATTTTTGGTTAGTTGATAGTATGCGATGTCTATCGTATTGAGATCCTCAAGCTATGCTGAAGAAGAGTACCATATATACTGTTTGTGAATGAAGCTTATGAATTATATGACATGAGCTTATTGTTATTTCATGTTGACATGCTCAAGAATACTGGGGAATCCTATAAGCTACATGCTATTGGAAATCTAATATGTAAGTGCCAGAGAGATGATGATCTTTTGCCCATGACTGGGTAAAAGGATGTTCCTAAAGTTATCTGGAACATTATTATGTATGTGTGTGTGTTATTTTTTTAATAGAATTACAATGCTCAGAATTGTTCACGGTGAGCAAATATTAGCTTAAATAAATGTGTTCCTTTCTTATGCGTGTGTGAGAAAAGGATGAATGACAGAAAAGTTATTACTTCTGCCTAAGTTTCTGTAGATGTTAGAATGAAAATAATGCAGGAATTCATTCCAGGTTGAGCACCACTGTCAAGGGATATCTGCATATCGAAACAGGTAGCACAAAGGAGTACTTAAAAGGATTTCTATAGGAGTTAAGGCAAGTTATCAGTCACCTATCTATTTCGGAATTATAAATTCTGATATTTGTTGTTTCTGTTGCATTAGGCCTGTTATGTATTTGATTCTAAAGAAACCACTTTGGATTGTATCTCTTATGAGAGAATTCTGTTATTACTGTTTTTTTTTTTTGTAAGCTACTTTCTCATAACTTAAAATGTGTGTGGATTTTCATCACTAATTCCAAATTTTCTTACTAATTCTCCAAAGGTTTTACCAAGAAATATTTGCATAAGTTATAAGTTAAAAGTTCTCTCATGTAAAGAAGCTGTAGAAGTCTAAGAATTGGATTACTGAATTTTTTTCAGATTTCTCTTGAACTTGAATATTTTATCCAAACTGTTTGATGTGATTTGAGGTATGATATATTCAAGAAAGGAAGTTTCTAATTGAAATTTTATTAGTTCTAAGTTTTCTGAAACACATTAGTTTCAAAACCTTTTAATGTTTAAAGTTTTCACCAACTTGTTTTTTTTAAATTGCATGCATGTAATTGTAAAGAGTTTGAAATCATCATATCATGATCTTTAATTTTAATAGATGTGGGCACACAGTTTGTAGGGAGGACTGAACTTCCTCAACTAATATTTAAACTTGTTTCTGTTGCTACCACAGATGTTAGAACAGCAAATTTGTTTATTCCATCATATATACACATAGAAGGAAGCTGAGTTGGCTGCATGTATTTTTAGATGGTAAGCTAGACCATACGAGTCTGCTGTCCAGGAAAGCGTTAACAAGGAGAAGCACAAGTTATGTGGGTAGAATTTGTTTGTGCTTCTCATAGATCGTCCTGAGATTATAGAGTAATGATCTGTGAGAGAGGAACAAGATTGCAATGAGATTTTAATTAGCGGATGATAGGTTTAGTCCATAGCTCTACCAAATATTGTTCTGTATATCTATATAGCTAAGGTGAAGCTAATAGGAACAATGAAGAAATTTGGGGTTGAGCACTTCATTGAGGAAGGTATAAATTAGTTGCCAATGCGTAGTAGAAACTTGAAGGATCAAGGTTCTATTTTTAAAGAAGATTGAGATTTGGAGGACCAAATCTCTTAAGGTGGGAAGGATGTAACATTCCATCCTTGCTTGATTATTTTTAAATAACAGCCCTTAGTTACTAATGACTTAATTGAATAATTTGAAAGTTAAAGGTTTGCATGGCAAACCCAAAACCTTGAGTTTGTGGGCTGCTTTTTCCAAAGCCACTAGCTGGAGATTCATGAGGTGGCATAGGCAGATTCCACCAACAAAATCAGCCCATGGTTATGATTGAATTAAAAACCCATTTCATGCCATTTACCACATTATGACTTCTTTGCTTTTCTTCAGTCGAGAGAAGCTCTGCAACCTTAACAATTTTTCTTTCCTTTTTCTATTCAGCCGAAAGAAATGAAGGGAGATTTGGGGAACTTTGTAGTGGCAGTAAAATGAAGAAATGAGGAAACGTTTGTTCAACTCTTGCGTTTGTGGGTCGAACCAGAAATGGAGAATAACCAAAGGGGCAGCTGCAAATCAGTGGGGGAATTTGAAGAAATCCAAGGGATTCTATCAAGAATGGTTTTGGGCTTTGTGAGGTAAGTATAGATTATGACTTTGGTAGCTGTAATTGAAGTTAAAATGATATTTATCTGGTTAAACATGATCCTAGAGTAAAGCTAATGCAAGAAGTGGGCTTAGTAAGGAAGAATGCTTAACATGCAAATGAAATTATGAATTAGTTCATGGCTAGGCTATAAGTCAGTGCTGGATTAAAGTTGAGACTACATGTTGGACATGTAGATATGGCAGATATGGCTTTTGAAAGTTTTATTTGATGCAAGCTACTGTGCTATTCTGTTGTGATCTGATATTAAATTGTATTGCTATATCTAAAGTACAAGCATGACAGTGCATAGATGCTGTTTCTATGAGCTAGGTAGAACCCAGTTGGACTGGGAGCATGAAAAGAGATATCTAGATCCATTGTGCAGTAGGAAGAACCATTGGTTGGACCATTGGTATGGTAGCTACTGAGCTAGGTAGAACCCAGTTGGACTGGGAGCGTGAAGAAAGGTATCTTGATCCGCTGTGCAGTAGGAAGAACCATTGGTTGGACCATTGGTATGGTGGGATGTACACCCCCAAGGAAAAATCCATGGATAAGAACTTGCATTCATCTGCATGTTGAACAAGCATAAGGCTACCTTGCTATTATCTTATGTTTATTGGAAGTATTTATGTCATGTTTATTTATGACACTGATGAAACTGTTCAGCATTGATGAGCAGTGTTTGATGGAACTGATTCTGTGCTTCCTGAGGTAAAGGAATGTATTTTCTGGTTTGTTCTAGAATGGAGACCAAGTGAGCATGTGCTTGGATTGAACTTACTTGCTCTAAATTAGATAGTTCTAATTTAGAGAATGTGGATTATTTTCGAGATGATGATTTGTCTATGTCTAATTCTGGTATCTTTGCGTAAGTTTTATGTGGAAGAACAATGTAAGTTAATTGATGGAACTTAATAAGTTAAATTAAGATTTCAGTCATGGCTCTTAAGTTATTACCTATGCTTGTTGAGCTACATAGCTCATGGTGTATTGTTCACCCTGTTTCAGGTTAGCTAGTGAAGAGATCAACAATTTTTGGGAGACTAAAAGTTTCCTATGGTTGCTGGTAGTGAACAAGCTTGTAAGGCTTGTTGAGGTAACTTTTATCTGCCCAAAGCTGAATCCTTGCTCAATGTTTTGTAAAAGAACTTTGCATTACTAGAATATGTTTTGTTTACCAAATGGGGCATCAAGTGATTGAGAGCTGATTCTTAATCTAGTTTATTGTGATAGAATTTGATGTATAAATAAAAGTTACAGCTCAAACCTTACCCTTTTGGCTAAGGTTGCAGGTCTGGGATGTAACATATTTATTTTGCAGAATGAAATTATAATGATCCTTAATGATTTTTGGGTAACATACTGATTGTACAGATTAAGGTACACAGTTTATTTATTTTGTTATATCTTGGTATTTTAAATTTTACGTATGTTGATCCTTAAATTCTAACAAATTTGTCATTTTTTTAAAGAGGATATTTGTCCCTGCTTTCATATTTGAGGGTGGATTTGGGGTTTAGCCATTTAGTGCTCAACTATAAGTGGGGCATTAATTTTAAAATTCCTCTGATTATTAATGTTGATGAACTTAAATTATTTCCCAAAACATGCATAAATTTTTTCTGGGTTTTTGATAAAAAGATTGTGCAAATTGTTGCTCTTGAACTTTAGTGAGAACCATCTTTCCCCGATATGTAACAGAAGAACAATTGAAACTTATGTCTCTATGTCGTGAAATTCTAGCAGTATGTTGCGATGTTTATCCATGTAATACTCCGTGCTGTCTCAATTCTTTCTTTCTATTCTAGCAGTATACCATTTACCACATATATCTTCTTGGTATGATTATATTTCAGAATGAAGTTGAAACTGTTGAAATTCAGTTCTGGAACTCTTTGGACTTAGGAGCCTGTTCTGTGTTTACTGCTTCTCTGTCAGACTCATTTTTATTGCCTTGAGATTACTAGGATTTATTTTGTTTAGGAAAGAAAGATAAGGGTTTGATCGTTTGTGCTGGTTAGTGGTAGTTGTGCATGGTCTAGGGATGTTTAAGCAGCTTTGTCAAAAGGCATCACATTTATTGTAAGCATGAGATTTCAGGTGGGTGTGATAATTATATGGCACAATATAACTCAGCTTTGTTCTAATATATTAAGTATGAGCAAGAAATGTTATTCATTTTGACATAATATATGGTAGTAAAGATAAACTAAATTACTCAAAGTAGAAAAGAAAGTGTGATACGAATAAATCTCATAATGAATTAAACTAACGTGATTAGTCTGTTCTAAACCTAAGCTGAATGTGCAAATTAACCTATTTTGTAGGATAGGATTTGGTCATCTTATTTAATATAAATATGACCATCCATGTCATGGAAGCTGAAATATTTAAAAGCCAATGCAGGATTGTAATTCAACCCTTCACCATTAAGGTTAGCATTAACAGCCTCCATGACCAGCTATGCTCGAGTTTTATGCATGAGTCACATTTGTCTTTTACTTTCTTGATTTGCTGTTGAAGAATTCTCATTTCTAGGAAAGATATATGTATGGATTGATATCATTTTCTAATGTCATCTTTATATTATAATGGTTGTTATAAGTTTTGATGTTCATCTTTAGTACCAAATTTTGTTTTTTATGGACATAGTCTGCAGTATATATATCTATCACATAAATAATTTAATTGTCTGTAATAGACTAGCATACACACTGGCTGATTTAAAAATTGCTTGAATGCACAATAAACTACCAGTATGTTGCTGGAAGCATGAATTGGTCCATTAATTGTCACATGGAGTTGTAATGGTGGGTTAAATATACTTCCATCTATAGATGTCCCTTAGCAATTGTTTCAGGTGTAAAGATCAAAATAATTATAATAACCCATTAGATGTCCATGGTTTCAGGTGTTAGAATGTAGTAACTGGAGATCTTGAGTTAACTTGTATGTTCTTTTGAATAGTTCTGAATAATTATTTGAAAAATAATGATATACTGTTTGAAAATTGATTTTAAAGAGTTACTGCTGCCAGTGGGTGAACTTGGATTTTCTTTTGTCATGACTTTGCTTATATGGATTGGTTGCTATGATCCTTTTCTGGGTCTTTTTCGCCCAAATGTTTTAACCTGCCTCTGTTGCTTTCAAAATTTTCCTTTCTTGTATAGGGTTGTTTTTTGTTCATTAATTCACTAGGTTGGGTTATTGGGAATCTTAGACATTGGACCGAGCTTAACCTGGTTTGTTCTCTGCCCTAGAAAACAGAACCAGTAAAAAATATACTGAATTCAGATGAACTTAACACAAATTTACAACTTGGAATTCCGAACGAGTCAGTAACAATATCTGATTTAGAAAAGTAATCCTCTATTGTAGGGCGACAAGAATGGTAAGTACTTTTGTCAAGAAAGGAAGGAAAAAGGTTGGATTATGTACCTGTAAATTTGTGAATCCTTGGTTGAGATGAGTTGATGATCAGACCTAATTGTGATCCGTTAGCTGTGAGCTAGGGCTTCCGTTATCGGTGATCCGCGATCGGCGATTGGCGGTTGGGGATTTTTGCTTCCGTTAGCACGTTCCCGTGTCGCGGAAATGAGGGAAAATACCAGTCGATTTGGCAGAGAATTCATATTAAAAGTGTATTAATTGTATTTTTTTAAAAATTTATATAAGAAAATGCAAAAAATTTTATCTTTAACATTATCGGTACAGGCATTATTTTAATTGGGAGGTCAATAAAATTAAATTAGTTTTTATTTTTTCTTATCT
>BPVZ01000100.1:713918-724488 GCA_020521535.1 Rubroshorea leprosula
AGAGAGGGTCGTCGGAGAAATCTTTCTTGTTTTGAGCAAAGCAAGTGGCACGCCATTTCATCTGCCACGTGTCAAGGAGATTTTTTGGGATAACATAAAGTGAAATTACATTTTTAAGCAAGTTTCAGTGCTTTTAAAATCGGATCGGACAGGTTGGTTTGATTGGTTCAACTTCAACCATCACGTTAGAACGAGCTGAGTGGATACTAGGCTAGTTTGAAAGATCGGACCGTCCAGATCCAGAGAAACGACTTGACCCGTCCAACTCGCCGGGCGAATTGCTCCGTTCATTTGCTGCCTCCAAGGTTCGATCGCATGATTTCCAACTCTTCAAATAGCTTTTCAATAAGCTTCGCCACCAGTGCCTCACCTTGGGAATTGATATCTCTTGGTTAAAGTTTTATTCCTTTTATTTTAATGGAAAATAATTGAGAATATTTGTTTCCTCAAAAATCCTCTAGTGGCCTCGCACGTGTGAAATCTGATGCGGGCGTGCCACTTACTTTGCTGAAAGTAAGAAAGGAGGACTTTCCCAACGACCCTCTCCTTCCTCACGGTCGACCTCTTTGCAGATGGCGGGAAGAACGTTGGATTAAAATGTAATTTGCACCTTCAAACGATTTGCAAGAGGGAGGGATACCTTCCTGCAGAATGGGTTACGAAATCTGCCTTGGACAACTCTAAGGACTTAAACACTACCGTGACTTACAATTAACAAATCTTAATTATTCTAAATTACTTGCAATTTAAAACAAACTTACGAGAAAGAAGTGTTCCCAAATTAAATTAAACATGCTTATGGTAAAATTAAAAGTGCAATCAATTGACAGATTCGGAAATTAAATTGCTGCAGATCTGGAAACTTAAACCTAATTAGCACTGAAATTAAATGTGAACAATGAATAAATAACGTGAACAGTGAATAAATTGAAGAAACTTGAAATTGGAAAGAAGCATGAAGGCCACATAAGTAATCATTGAAGCAATGCTACTTAACATAAACATTAAATTAATTACAAATGAAAAGAAAACAATACCTTGCATAAACTTGAAGGATTGAAGTTCATTGCATGAAGGAAAATTGTTTTAACTGAATATAGGAATAAATTTGTCTACTGGAATGAGGAAAAACAACCTAATTCTAATGGAATCTGTGCTGAAATACGAAATCTATGCTGAAAATCGAAATCTAGAAGCATGTGCAGAGAAAATCAAAGTATGAAAAGTTGCAATTGTTTGAGTAGGGCTAGCCGTGTGTTCCTCTTGTGCCGAAGTTTCCTTTTTGTTCCTCCTGTGCCAGCAGTTACTCAATCATAGGTAGTTTGTTGGAGTAGTGGGACACCTCACCTTTTGACCTAGTCTAATCCCCTTTCAGATTTCGCCACCTGTTCTTTATCAGATAATATCCCCTTTTAAACTGTGATCCTCCCCTATTTTCCAGCTGCCATTATCTCTTTCTGTTTTAAGAAGATAATTACTCCATAAAACATTATCTTTACCTCTCCTATCTTGCCAACACATGTGCTGATCTGTCATGGGGCCCAAAATCCGAATCTGACATGGCTCAAACTCCTCCAGCCAATAAAAATTTTACACGTGGCATTAATTTAAAATTTTGCAATTTATGGTGTAAACAATATTATTTAAGATTTTCCTCAATTTAATCAAAGTTTTCTTGTAAGATTTTCCGTGGAATCTGCCAAGGAGAGCTCCCAAACTTCAAGTCAAAAGGAAATTTGTTGCTCCTGCAGATTCCACGGAAGAGGATACCCCCTCCAAGCAGCAAAGAACCGGAGGTAAATCCGCTCTGGCTTGCAACTTTGTGACATGTTTTCTGCTAACACCCACTTTTTTTTTTTTTTAGGGATCAAGAGGTCAGCAGTAAAACCATCTGCAGCTAAGAAACTTATCAAATCTGCCTCTCCCTCGAGGTCCTCTTCTGCCACGGAAATCGAGACGCAACCTGACAAAACAGAAGATGTTTCCCTCGGTCCTGCTGCCACAAAAGCTCCTGTTGAAGACATATCTGCTGAGGGTGATGGAAGCAATTCTGCTCCTCTCGCACCAAATCTGCCGATGGTTCTTCACCCGCCACAAAGGTTAGAGGTTCTAGATTCTCTTCACGCATAGCAAGTAAAAGCTTTAGAACAGTTAGACCGAATGAACTCATCGATCTAAGCTTAGACAAAGAGAATACCCCTACACCTGTAGCTTCTCCTGCTAGGCATGTTCATGTTGATGACATTGAGGTTGTTTTACTGTTCTGAAATCTGCTTAGATCTTGAAATCTGTCACCATATCTGCCAGTTGCCATTTTTGATCTTTTGTCTTTGCATCTTATAGAGTGTTGCTGCTGATGTGCCCATGATTGATGATGATTTGGAGAATGAACTCCTTGCTCAGCTGGACATGTTGATGGATACTCCGACTAAATCTAGATCTGCCACAGATAGTAAAGGGAAGGCAATTGCTGAAAAAGTGGATTTTGATATCAACCTTCCTACTCAGGAGCAGATTAGTTTTGCGATTATGACCATGCAAGAGCTCCTTAGTGGTGATCCTTCCCATTTTTGCAAAGTGCCGGACTAACCAGCCGCCTTTGAAGCGGCTCAAATCCTTAGCCGAGCCCCACAATTATCATCAGCTCAACAAAAATTCTGGGCAGACTTCACCTCCATCTATACCCATTTCAGCAGAAAATTCCGGGTGTTTGAGAGCAAAGTGGCAGCTGCAGATTCTGTCAGGAAGTTTGTAGCGGATAGCACTGCCGCTGTCTTGAAGAAGAAAGAAGAATTCTTGGCAGCAAAGGAGGCTCATGTCACACAAATTACACATGTCCAAGGGCTCAAAGAAAAAATCTCTAACCTTGAAGCCAAGCTTTCGGAGTTGAGAAACCAAGTTCCTCTTGCGGAGCAATCTGAAAAGAGTTTGGCAGAACAAAGAAACAAGCTCCGCGTAGACATGGAAGTTGGTTTGAAATCTGCTGCCAAGATTAAGGAGCAGCTACCTTCTTTCACAGCCTCTGCAGATGAAGCCACCAAAGAAATAAAGAACATGAGAGAAGAATGGAGTTCATGGCAAAACAACCTTTGTTGATTTTCTCTTATGTATCTCTTTGTCTCTTTGTTGGTTGAAATTGCACATTGTCATGTTTGAACATATTGTTTGCGGCCTATTGGCCATGCAAACTTCTTTTCAATGTTGATCTCTTTCTTGGCTCATATTCTGGAAATCTGCTTCTTGTACTTTTTGTTCATACTCTAGTACAGGTTGAAATCTGTCATGGCCGAAATCTGGCTGGCCGAAATCTGGCTGCTTTGGTTGTTCATAGCCAGATCTGGCCTACTTACAAATTCGGCTCAACACTTTTATTGAATGATAAAATGCTTAAAAACAATGAATTAAAATACTATACAAATCCTTCCTCCAATCTGTCTCAGGTAGGATCAATGGTATCCAAACCTCTAGCCTCCCATATCATAGGATAGTAAGGCTTAAGGTAGATTCCATTTATTTTTCGAGGATGTAGCTCTTCATTTAATGATTCAAGCCAATATGCTCCTCCTCTAAGCACTTCATGTATACGAAATGGTCCTTCCCAATTTGGAGACCATTTCCCAAATCTGGGATCTTTCTTTCCAGGTGGCAGAATTACTTTCCACACCAGATCCCCTTCTGCCAGACTTCTGGATTTCACCCGTTTGTTGTATGCTCAAGCTACTTTTAATTTTTGCGTTTGCAGCCTATCTAAGGCCGTCAATCGCATACCTTCAAGGTCTTCTAACTCTAGAATCATTGCTTCATTATATTCTCCAGATGTGAGACCATGTTGAATTGCTATACGCAATGATCTGGCAGACAACTCCATGGGCAGAACAGCATCATGTCCATAAGTTAAAGAGAATGGAGTTACCTTGGTAGAACTCCTTTGTGAGGTTCTGTAAGCCCAGATTGTGTCAGATAACAGCTCATGCCAACACCTTGGATTATCATCAACCATTTTTTCCAGCAAATTTATCACAATTCTGTTGGAAGCTTCAGCTTGAGCATAATGAGGGGTTGAAGTGAGTAACCTAAATCCCATTTCTTTTGCAAATGCCTCCACTTGTGCACCAACAAAAACTGTCCCCTGATCTGAAGTCACCGTTTCTGGCAAACCGAATCTGTAAATGATTTCTTCCTTAAGAAATTTAATAATATCGGTCTGATCAACCTTCTTCATTGGCTTTGCTTCCACCCACTTGGTAAAGTAATCTGTGGCAACAATAATAAAAGAATGCCCTCTAGTTGAAGGAGGATAAACTTTACCGATCAAATCTATGGCCCATCCTCGAAATGGCCATGGTTTGACAATTGGATGGAGTTCTGACGCTGGAACTCTCTGCAATGGTCCATGAATCTAGCAGGCTTTACAACCTTTAGCATAGCTGATGCAATCTTTCAAAATTGATGGCCAAAAGAATCCATGTCTACGAATTAGCCATCTCATCTTAATTTCAGCTTGGTGTGCACCACAGATTCCGTTATGCACATCTGACATAACCTGGCAGTACTCATCTGGACCAAGACAGCGCAAGAGTAATTCATCATGTCCTCTTCTATAAAGAACACCTTCCAACAGAACATAATTCAAGGCCTGCATTTTTGTTCTTCTTGAGGCCTTAAAATTTGGATTTTTGAGGTATTCCATGATCGGATAGCGCCAATCTGTCTGGGTTATGTCTATGGAACAAGCAGAAATTGCCATACCACGCATGTGAATAGATGGCAGAATTCGTTTTTCCACAACAACAATTCTACTCATCACGCCTTCTGGGATTTTTAAGCCCGAGGCGATTTGTGCCATCTCATTTGCCTCTGTGTTCAGATCTCGAGTAACATGCCTCAAGATTACATCATCAAACTCCTCCAAGAGCTGTACTGCCAGAGCAAAATAAGGTGCCAAAGACAAACTAGTGCATTTGTACTCACCTTCTAATTGCTTTAAAATTAATTGTGAGTCACCAATTATTTCTACCATAGGTACCTTGAGCTCTACCAACACTTCCAGCCCAATAATTAGCGCCTCATATTCAGCTTGGTTGTTGGTGCAATTGAAATCTAGCTGAAATGACATCTGGGTTTTCAAGCCAGCTGGAGAAATAATAATAATTCCTGCTCCAAACATGGAATCTGTGCTAGATCCATCAAAAATAAGCTTCCAAGGAACAAGGCTTATGGAAAATAAATTAATACCTTTTTCCTCATCCGCTTCTACCTCCAGGCACGGATGATCTGCTAGGAAGTCTGCCAAGGCCTACCCCTTGACAGCTTTTTCAAGCATGTACTTCAGGTTGAATTCTGACAAAGCCAGAACCCATTTTCCAATTCTGCCTCTCAACAGTGGTCGAGACAACATGTACTTTATCACATCAATTTTCGAAATAACATAAACCTCGGAATAAAGCAAATAATGCCTCAATTTTATTGCAGCAAAAAACAAAGCAAGACATAATTTTTCGACCGAAGAATATTTCACTTCGGTCTGTGACAGACTTCGACTTAAATAATAAACAGCTTGTTCGTGCTTTTTACTATTTTCTTGAGCCAGCAGACAACCTATAGATTCATCTGCGGCAGATATGTACAAAATCAAAGGTTTGCCTCTTAAAGGAGGCACTAAGATCGGCGGCTTTGATAAATAATGCTTTATTTCCTCAAAGGCGGTCTGATGGTGTTTCTCCCATTTGAAATCTACTTTTGATTTCAGCTTCAGCAGTGGCGAAAAAACTCTGGTTTTTCCTGCCAGATTTGAGATAAAACGCCTCAGAAAATTTACTTGCCCAAGGAATCTTTGTAATTCCTTCTTACTTCTTGGCGGCTGTGCTTCAATAACAGACCTTGCCTTGTTCTGATCCACTTCCAGACCTCGCTCATGCACCAGATATCCCAGAAAATTTCCAGCAGAAACGCCAAAAGGGGATCTTGTACTTCTGCCTTCAGATCATCAAGTTTTGCTAGTGCTAGATCTAATTCCTCTAGTGTTATCTGATCCTTCAAATCTTCCTATTCACCTTCATAGACTACTTCAGATCTGTCTACACAGATCCATTTTTCAGCAAGGTAAGCCGCTAATTTTCTCTTGATTTCTTCCACGGCCCCCTTTTTCTGGTGCTTAATTCGATCTTGCTTCATGGAACTTCTTCGATTTCAGGTTCCTCCCTCGACCTAAAAGGAACGATTGCTATAGGCCGAAATAGTTCATAACACACATCCTTCACAGTTTGACTGTCCATTGCAGATCTGGTGCAAGCAGTAATTCCAGAAGGTCTGCCATAGCGGTCCATCCCAAAGAAACAGATAGTCCCAATATCTTCATCATAATAACGAGCTTCCCCTGCATTGGTACTTGCCACGAACGGCCTGTCATCTGCTGTCACGACTTCAGTTCTGCCACCATTCCAGAATATTAATTTCTGATGCAGAGTTGAAGGAACGCACCAGCTGGAATGTATCCAATCTCTCCCAAGCAATGCATTATAAGTGGCAATGGTGTCAACCACAAAGAATGCACACATAAGAGTTCTATTCCCAACAGTCAGCTCCACCCGCAGAATTCCCCTTGAGCGATTTACTCCACCAGTAAAGTCACTGATTGTCACTTCTGTCTCCATTAAATCACCCAAAGATTTGCCAATCTTGTGCAGAATACAAGTTGGCAAAACATTGACAGCTGCTCCACTATCAACCAGAACTCGATTTATTGGCATACCATCCAGATGTGCTTGAATGTATAATGGCCTGATGTGCTTGGCCATTCTCTCTTCTGGTTTTTCGAAAATGATTTTATCTGCTGAATCCATGCCACCCTCTTCCTTAGCTGGGATCTCAATGACTTCTTCTTCCTCAGTCAAATCTGTCTGGTGACAGACTGCAGATTCTGGCTGCTCTCTTGCTTGAAAGACCAAAGGAAGAGTGATCACCAAGCAAGATAAATTCACGAAAAATTCACCAAAACAGATTACACCTGATGAATTTTTTGCTTTATCTGACACGTCAAACTTCGCCTTCAAACCAGTTTCTTCATTGGATTCCACAGCCAGAACTCGAGGTGATGTTGGAATTCTGGGTGGTTCTTCCTTTTCTGGAGAATTCTGACAAGATGAACTCCCTTTTTCTTTATGGACCCACACTGATTTTCTTCTTGCTGGGAGCAGCTGTGCCTGATCTGCCATGCCCCCCGAGTCTGTAATCTGCTGTTGGTGTCTTTCTGCAGCCCTTTTGTGTTGTAAACGCCTCCTCAAGGTCCTTGGGTTTTGACCCTTAGGAAATTTTGGATGCACCACACGTTCCCACCATTTGGTTGGAGATCTGGGTGGTGGTTTCACCATTCTGGACTTTTTTGCGCGTCGAGATATCGCAGTTCCCTGATTTGCATTATTTTTCTGTTGAGTTGAGTTGTACCCCCTGGGTTGTCTCCTTCGGTATGAACCTGATCTGAACTGATTTCTACGGGTCCTGGCCTCCTCAATGATCCACCTCAGATCATTAGCTGCAAGTTTGCGCCTATAGTATGTCTGAGTTCTGTCCCTGGCAATGCTCCTGAGATCTGCCGCGTTCACCCCAACAGACATGGTAGGGAATGGATCTGCATCAACTCCCATAGTTTCTTTGGCCTTGTCTGGAAAACGCAGAATTCCCTTGTCGATTTTATTCTGTAAAACATTCCGAAAAATCACACAATCATTAGTGGAATGTTTCCAAGAATTGTGATATTTGCAATATTCTCTATTGCCAATTTCGCCAGCCATTGGGATTTTATGTTCCGGCGGCAACTTAATTAAACCACTCTTTTTAAGGTGGTCAAAAATTTCATTAGTTTTTGAAATGTCAAAGGTGTATTGTTTTCCAGCCTCTCCGACATAACGTTTTACTATTCTGTCGGTCTGCTGGGCCACTTTAACCAAATCTGGGCAAACAACTGGCTTGTCTGCCACCACTTCTGCTACATCCAGATCAAAGTTGGCATCACCATAATACGTCCCATGAGATGCAGATTTCCTTTGTGTGTCCTCTCGCAATAAATTCTCATAACGAGCCACCTTGTAAGACAACTCAAAGAAATCACAAAACTCCATTCCCTCAAACTTTTTCCTCAATTCAATGTCCAGACCATTTTGCGCCAGCTTGACAAATTCCTATTCTGGCAGGGCAACTCTACACTTAGGTCTGGCCTTCTGAAATCTGGCCAGAAAGGCCTCAGAAGTTTCTCCAGGTCGCTGCACCAGACGAGATAAATCTGCCATGGACACTTCTGGCTCACTGCGGTAGAACTGGATGTGAAAAAGATCTTCCATCTGCCTCCAAGCATAAACAGAATTCTGTGGTAGACTTAGATACTAGGTGAGAGCTGTACTAGTTAAAGAACTAGGAAAAAGCCTGAGCTTCAGATTATCATCACCGGAGGCCTCGCCACACTGAATTGTGAAGCGGCCTATGTGTTCAATTGTAGAATATCCACCATCTCCAGAAAATAGAGTGAATTCTGGAACCTTAAACCCCCTTGGAAAAGGATTCTCTTGGTCTATGAAATCTGGATATGGTTTTCTGTAAGCTGGTCTGACTAGAGGCCTCAAAACTAGACCATAAGCCTCTTGCACCATGTCGATGATCTGATCACGATTGATGTACTATCCTGGCAGATTTTGAAGATTTTGCTGCACGGGTGGCACATATGGCTGGAAATGCTCCCTTGGTGGAGGTGCATTATGTTGTTGATGTCCTCCATTTGGTCGGCGTGGAGGTGGCAGATATCTGGGATGCTGGTGATTACCCAGATCTGCCACACGTGGTGCAACCTCAACAGGATCTGGCTGCACTGGTCTACCTGCTGCTTGCTGAATCTGGGGAGGTGGCTGTGGCAGATTAACTTGCCCCCCGAGTGCTGGAGCTGGAATATTCTTATTCTGCCTTTGAAGATCTGCTGCTTGTGGCTGAAGTTCAATTTTGACACGTCGAAATGCCTCCTGCATTCGTTCTGTTTCAGCTTGGAAAGCTCTCCAATTTTCTGCATTTTGTTTGCGCCAGATTCTGTTGCTTTCTTCATTGGATCGCCGCATGTCGCTACACTTTGGGCTACACTTTGAGCCAGATTTTGAAAAGACTCATCCAACTGTCTAGAAACCTCTTGGCTTCTTTGTCGAGCTTTCTCCTCAGATTCCATCAGTGTGTGCCTCATGATGCTAATATGATCTGACACAGCTTTCACAAGAGAATCACCAGATTGAGCAACATCATCTCCAGATTCACTACCCTTGTTGAAGGTAGGATTGACAAATGAGTGCTCCCTAAGTATTGGTGACAATGGTGGTGGAAGGATTGGCTCATTCTCTCCTTCTTAGTGCGCTAGACTGCCTTCACCAAGCCCAATCTGTAAAGTCTGGACAGCCTTCCCAAGGTTTCTTTTTGGTGGCATAATTGCACTTTTTCTTGGAAAAAAGAACAACGGATCTAAAAACTGTAAGTAAGACACGATGAGGTCCCACCAGGCGTGCCAAAAAAGGATTGTTTCCTCAAAAATCCTCTAGTGGCCTCGCACGTGTGAAATCTGATGCGGGCATGCCACTTACTTTGCTGAAAGTAAGAAAGGAGGACTTTCCCAACGACCCTCTCCTTCCTCACGGTTGACCTCTTTGCAGATGGCAGGAAGAACGTTGGATTAAAATGTAATTTGCGTCTTCAGACGATTTGTAAGAGGGAGGGATACCTTCTTGCAGAATGGGTTACGAAATCTGCCTTGGACAACTCCAAGGACTTAAACACTACCGTGACTTACAATTAACAAATCTTAATTATTCTAAATTACTTGCAATTTAAAACAAACTTACGAGAAAGAAGTGTTCCCAAATTAAATTAAACATGCTTATGGTAAAATTAAAAGTGCAATCTATTGACAGATTCGGAAATTAAATTGCTGCAGATATGGAAACTTAAACCTAATTAGCACTGAAATTAAACATGAACAGTGAATAAATTGAAGAAACTTGAAATTGGAAAGAAGCATGAAGGCCACATAAGTAATCATTGAAGCAATGCTACTTAACATAAACATTAAATTAATTACAAATGAAAAGAAAACAATACCTTGCATAAACTTGAAGGATTGAAGTTCATTGCATGAAGGAAAATTGTTTTAACTGAATATAGGAATAAATTTGTCTACTAGAATGAGGAAAAACAACCTAATTCTAATGGAATCTGTGCTGAAATACGAAATCTATGCTGAAAATCGAAATCTAGAAGCATGTGCAGAGAAAATCAAAGTATGAAAAGTTGCAGTTGTTTGAGTAGGGCTGGCCGTGTGTTCCTCTTGTGCTGAAGTTTCCTTTTTGTTCCTCCTGTGCCAGCAGTTATTCAATCATAGGTAGTTTGTTAGAGTAGTGGGACACCTCACCTTTTGACCTAGTCTAATCCCCTTTCAGATTTCGCCACCTGTGCTTTATCAGATAATATCCCCTTTTAAACTGTGATCCTCCCCTATTTTCCAGCTGCCATTATCTCTTTCTGTTTTAAGAAGATAATTACTCCATAA
>BPVZ01000100.1:726596-739040 GCA_020521535.1 Rubroshorea leprosula
CATGATTTCAAGTGGCAAGGTTAGAAAAGGCCATCATATCAATTAACAGAAAAACAAGATTTAAATGAAGCCCCTCAACCTTGGTGAGTCCATCCTACTGGTGCAGAAGAACTGATTCAGCTTACTTTCCAGTTCACCATGGCATGAGATGGGGCTATATTGTTGATTTGGTGTGTGAAAAATTGAGTCAGTTAACTTTTGCAAGTCGTTAACTTGTTGCTGCTTCTCTTCCCCTCACGTAAACAAGAAGTGCAGAATGTTCGGGTTCTGAAATTGCAGTTGTGCAGCTTATTATGATGTCTTCCAATAAGTCTTCAAGAATGGCTTCATCCATTTCAACACCAATACTCTCAGTGTTGACCTGAAGGTCCAACCATGTTCCTGTCTTAGCCATGTCATTTCTGACTATCTGGTCAAGAGTTTTAGGCAGCGGCATTGGGAGGAGATGCCAATATACTCCACTGAAGACTTCTTGGATAGTGTTGTTCGTATATGGATGGGATAGACTTGATACTAGGTTTAACAAATGACACCCATGGGGAGCAACCAACGTAGTGCCCACAAACTTCCATGAGAACATTTTGTTCAGTTGTATTTCATTTTGTTGTTTTCAATTCAAGAACACTTTGTTCCACATTTAAACTGTTGATAACCATAATTAATTATGAACAACCCAAAACAAAGAGATTTGATTAAATTGAACAACCCACACTAACTTCGAGATCAAGTTTTTAGTTAAACCTTGCAAAGAATATATATATTTTTTTTTTTTTATGGGAAAACTAATTTCTCTTGTCTGGCAAAAATTCAATTTCTTCATGGTGGATCAAAAGCCTTCTAATTCTTAGTCAGAAAGACAGAATGCATAATGCTAAAAGATAAAAAAAATAGAAAAACAGTGATGCAAAATGAAGTTTTCCATTAAAGCCATAACCTTAGCATCCTATGCTTTGCAAATGGATCATTTGATCATTTCAAAATCATTAATTCAAGAAGAAGAAGTCGAAAAACCTCAAAAAAAGGAATCAAATGGATCATGAAAAGAAGTAGACATGATCATGACCAGATATTAATTAGATGCTTGTTTCTTTACTAATCTTATAAACACATTCATCACTATTAAGCCCTGAATTGCAAATACTTAAGAAGTCAATATCATTATCTCTTAAATAATTAAGATATTAATCAAATCAAATAATACTTCATAAGACAGTATGTATATACTAGGGTTGAAATTCTCTTCAAACCAGTATTACCTCTACCAAACCCTTCTATGCAAGTTTTTGATTTTAAGATGTCAATTAAATTAGATATCAATTGAATAATATCTACTTCATAAGACAGTATTATTTAATCGACTTCTTTCCCTGCCTGAATAATTAAGATACCAATTGAAATATATCTACTTCAGTAAGCATAGATTAATCGGCAATCTCTTCAAATCGATATTAACCCAAGGAATGAATTGAATGCTCAAACCTGAAAGGCGACAGGTGAATGGCTGCAATAGATCAATCGGTGGAGTAAATCCATTAATTAAAAGGATTCAAGTGTCATTGCCTTCACCACCTCCACTTGCGGTGCCTTTCGAACAGAGCTGTGATGAATTAATGAAGAAAAAGTGAAGAAAGAAAAAAAGTCTTAATTTCTCTGAAAAAAACTATATAATAAAGAAATTAACTCTATGAATACGAAGCTCTTTACTGAAAAGTAACTAATTCTTTTTTTTTTTTTTTAAGTATTGTTTTAATCAGATGAGATTTCAGTATCTTCCTATCATAGTGATCAAATACATTTTTTTTAAATAAAAGCGATATTGGTTCTTCTCATGATAGCGATTAGACAGAGTCCAAAGCAACCAACTCAATCTATATTTAAAAGCAGTATTCCTCACTTGGTCAGCAATTAAGCATTTCTTTTCTTGATTGTAAACTTGGAACAAAGAAACAGTTCAATGAAATCACAATGTCATTCATATAGGTCAGAAATTTGCCTATCCTGTCTATGAATCTTCAGAGTTACCTGGTCAGATTTGATAAATCTTGGTTGGCAGTGATTTCTAAGGGAACACTTTACCAAGAAAATTAATCCTTAGGTTTACCTGTAAGTCCGGGGATTGCAGAGCGAATCAATCAATGGCTTCCATAAATAGACTTGGCAATTTTTTACCCAACCCGTTAATCCGCGTTTTACCCGCCCGTTTAAAACGGGTTAGGGTCATATATTTATGACCTGTGACCCATTAATGACCCGTGTGACGGGTCATGGGTCAATAATGGGTTGATCCATTGGGTTAACGGGTTTAACTCGTTTATCCATTTAAAAATTAAAAAATTTTTAATTTATTATTTATTTATTTTGGTTTTCAATTCTCAATCCCACCTAAACATTTAATAATTGATTAATTTTCCCTAATTAGCTAATTGATTATCTTAGCAAATATAGGTGTGTGATCTTAGCATTGTTCTTTGAAGGGAAGTGGAGAAGGTGATTTTGAGGAACTGTAAATATGTTTTATTAAATTAATGGGAGAAAAAATTTCTTTATAAGATGTTGAATTACATTTTTTAATCTTTTGAATAATTTTTTTTGGATGATAATAAGTACAAATTATAGAGAAAAAAAGGAAAAAAATTCAATTGGGTCAACACAGGTTGACCCATAACCCGTGATGGGCGAGTTAGGGTTAGGGTTAGGGTTAGGGTTAGGGTTAGGGTTAGTCTTCATTGACCCATGACCCGTTTTGACCCATGATCCGCTTTGACTCGACCCAAACCCAACCCAACCCAATCCGTCCATTTGCCAGGTGGACCATAAACTAATAAGGAGTGATAATTTTGATTAACATGCCAGGTTCAAAGAGAACGACGGGGATCGGAGGCTCAAGAATCGTGCAATCTGCTGCAGCGAAGAAGGATGTTTCGAGAGGAATCGCCATTGATACTGGTTCGAGACCAGCGAGTTGTTTACACCAGGTTCAATTGCTTCCATATTTAAATAAAATAGTGCTAGTTGGTATTAAATTACTCTTTATGGTTGGTAACAAGATTGTGATTGTTTAATTTTTATAGGTAAAGAAAGAGAGGAAAGTCTGAAACAGAAAAAGAGAAGAAAACTAAAGAACTGAGGGCAAAGAAATAGTGTTGATTGGCACTGTAAATGGACAAGAAGTGAGATTTTGTTAGGAAAAGATGACTATTACATTCCTATGTTTTGTCTTTTATTCAAAAAAGATGATAATATTTTGTTATAGCCATATAATAGGCACTTTGTGACAACAGGCATGGAATGAGACGTGTTACCTTATTTTTTGTGAGCAAATGTTCATTGGTGTAGTTTATCACTGGTATAGTTTATCACTAGTATAATTCATTACTAGTATAATTTATGTAAAGCACCAAAATCAACCAACTAGATTTAAACAAAAGTGCATTTCCATTGCCAATTTGACAAATTCAAGGTACAATATGTTCTTATTCTATGATAGGCAAATTTAGCACTTGATTTTTCATTACAAATTTCATCATCATGGCAAATAAGATTGGAATTAAACAAGGGCTTAATTCAATAGTTAGTCTATTAACTATCACCTTGTGTTTTCCCCAAAAATCCTCAGCCAACCTTTACCACATGAGTTTGGATATTAGTCGTGCTACTTGCTTTGTCTAAAAACAATAAAACAAGATTTTCCAGATGACCATTTTCCTTTCCAGTGATCGACCTCCAATGGGATGGCTGGAAAAAACGTCTGTGAAATAAATTGCGCCCCAAACAATGTTGCAAAACAGAGGGTGGAGTTTTGCAAAATGGGTTACTAATTGCCTTGGAAACCTCCAAGGACTTTACAACCACAAAAGTGTAATAAAAGCTACAAATCCTAAAATTAACACAAAATCCTAAGGCAACTAATCTAACATGAGATCAATAAAAGAAAACAACATGCCATAAAAATAAAATTCACAGACAACAGAAAATGTAAAATCACATACAACAATTTCTACTATGCAATCCATAACAATTAAACTTAATTACTTGCGGATTTAAAAATAAAAATAGCTAAACTACTTGATAACTAAAACTGAAGGAGAATCTACGAAATAATTAAAGTCTGAAAACTTGTAAAATTAAATCTAAAAATTGAAATTAAATAAACTGTATGTCTAATTGTTGTGCAGAAACAAAAGAACAAAAGCAAAAAGCATTCAACCTATTTACATAAACAAACAACATAGCTGAATCCATAAAAGATAGAGGAACTAACCAAATCAACAGGGTAGACCTGTTTTGAAGGCTGAATTGCTTCTAAATGCTTAAAAACTAACCTAAATTGAAATCTTTGAGGAAAGATATGAACAAGGATGGAAAAACCTAAACTAAGGCTATGAACAAGAACAGATCTTGCAAACTAATCTAGAAACTATTGCTGAAATCTAGAAAAAGTAGTCTGAAAGTTGAAAAACATGCTTTGGGTAGTGTGTGTGTGTAGAGCATGCCGTTTGGAACTGATTTCTTCTCCCTGTTTTTCTTTCCTTCGGTGCTGGGAAACCTCCTCCATGTGTCTCGATCCTCTTCCACCATGATCGAGTAGTGCGGGTTCCATGTCTGGCAGTTGTCTGGCAGTTGACAGTTTTTACTCAATCTTATCTCCAAGAAAACCTTAGAGATAACCTCCTCTTAAAAACTCTCAACTTCCTAACTTAAATCAAACTCAAATACCAGAAGTTATTTTATCTTCTGCCACCTGAAATCCAGCTTCTTTAAAATTTCGTCTAGGCCTTTAAATTGTAATCTAGCCCAACCCAAATCCAACTTGCTAACTTTTCTTGATAATTGGGCTTCAACTTGACATGTGGCCTTCTCCCATTGGTTTATTTTAGGTGTAAACACCTTGATTTCATTTTAGTCTAGAAAGTATGTTTTTCTTCTAAGTGGTCTATAAACTTTGGAAAATATTTCAGAATAGTCTATCGTACAATATTTTCGTTAGTTTTAACGGAAGAATCAACTTAGAGTGAAAATAGAACAGTCCTTTAAGTTTTAAAAAAGTGACAATATAATCCCAATAAAATATAATGAATCAAGGAATATTTATAGAGATAGATTAGTTAGAATTTGTGATGAAATTGAGCAAGTAGCTCAATTCGAAGAGAGAAACCTGGTAAACTTAGAACGAGAAGCTTTAGAAGTAAGTATTGAAAACACAATAAGAGTTAGAACTCTTAACTACAAAATAAGAGCAAAAAGAGAAAGAATAAATACACTAAGAAATACTATTAATACGCTTCTATTAGCATGAGTAATGAACAAATAAACCAAATTAACATGTATTTACTCAATACATTGGGTAAAAGTATAATAGATATAGATATACAATTATTATTGATAAAATTCTAAAAATAGAAACAATTAATGAAAACACCTTAAGAAGAATTAAAGAAATGGAAAAATCCCTTTCTCAAGAATTTGATTCTATTAAAGGAAGAATAAATAATGTCAAAAATTCTAAAAATTTGAAAGAAATAAAAGAAGAAATAAGGTTTATTACAGACTCAAAGGCTCTAATATCTCAAGTAAGAGAAATAGAAATCAAAATAGAAGAAATTTTTAAGATATTAAAAGCAATCGTTGAAAAATTTGCAATAAAAGCTTAAAGATGTATAATAGAATAATTCCACAACTAGAAAGTGATATAAATAAAATTTGTTATAAGATCCAGACACAACTCAAGGATCTATAAGATACTATAATATTAATCTGTAGTAAGCAAAATATTGTAGATAGAAATGAAGGATTTAAAATAATCCTTAAGATTTTCATGAAAAAATCTAAATCAAAAGGAATAATACTTTTCATGTTAAAAACCCAAGAAGAAAAATTGAAAGAACTTGAACAAAAATTCTTAAAAGAAGAAAATGTAGAAGAACTAAATAATCTGTGCAAACATATTACTATAACTACTAAACAATTAGAAAATATGAAAATGAATACTCAAAAGGAGGAAATAGAGAAGGAAAGTGAAGAAGAAAAGGATGAAACACATCTTAATATAACCCCAACAAAATTTCCAGTACCACCTGGAGTAGAATCTAGCATAAGCCAAGGCTATAGAAGAAATAGAAATCTAACGCATGAAGTGATATATGATAAAAAGAGTAAAAGATTTGGAAATCAATCTAAACTCGAAACCCCAGTTAGAGTCGAAGAACAGATAATTAGTACTAATGGTATTTGGCTAGATCTAGATTGTGTTACCAACCTTGAGAAGGTCATTAGTGACTGGGCCCAAGCTACTTGGATAGCCATAGTAAACAAAAATTGGAATGCCCTACAAGTAGTTAGATTTATCGAAATCACCTTTAAAGGGATAGTTCATGACTGGTTTGCTGGTCTAAATGAAGAAGATAGTAATGTTATTATAAGTGGAAATCCTGCTTCAAAAGAAGTTAATGAAAATGAAACAATTTAAGAGATAATAAATATGTTTGAATCAGCCATAAGGAGAGAATTCTTAGGAGAAAATTGGGAAGAAAATCAAGGAAAAGAAGATGCCAGAATTGGAAGAATAGCAGTATGGAATCTATAAAATTTAGAATTATATAATCTCTGTGAATTAGATCAATACATTTGCCTATTCCAGAAATACTATTATAAAGTTTCAAATCATGGAATGACTAAAGGGCTAATGGAATTGTTTTTTGGAAAAGTTCCTAATCATTGAGGAATAAAATTGGCAGAAGCCTATGGAATATATGTAGAAGATAAGAAAGATATTTTAGGATTAAGGATTTGGTTCGCTAAAACCAAAATTAATGAATGGTGCCTAGAAACCTATAGCTAGAACAAACTAAGAAAAAGTATGAAAAAAGGACTATGTTGTCCTAAGAATAGCGATCCAATCAAGTTAGGATGCAGTTACACCAACTACAACAAGAGAAACAAGAAATTTATAATTAAAAGAAGTAATAAACAAAAGTTTAATAAGAACAAATTTTTTAGAAAGAAAAAGTTGTTTTAAGAAAACAAAAACATCAAAAAAGCATAAAAAGAATCCTAAGAAATGCATATGCTGGTTGTGTAAAGAAGAAGGGCACTATGCAAACGAAAGTCCCAAAAGATACAAAAGAGAAAGTCCCAAAAACCTAAAAATTTATGAAGAAGAATTAAGTGAACTAGATGCTAGTTCAATAAGTAGCGAAGAAAGTATATATGAAGTGGAAAGTTTATATACCTCCAATAATGATGAATCAGAACATTGAAGAAGGAGAAGCTTATTCTGAAGAATATGAAGGACATGGAGAATACAATCAAATAACTATATTCAAGAAAAGTGAATATAAAAGAATTAGACAAAAGAGAATGGACCTTGCTTTAGAAAAAAGATTCAAACCAAATTCCTTTTTTTTTTTTTTTTGTCTCTTTTGTAGATGCTAAATACTAGATATTTGAATCTACAATTTCAAAAAAAGAAGAAGAAGAAGAAGAAGAGAGTTAGACTTAATATGTATAACATGCAAATTTGGTAAAAAAATTAAAAACCTTTTAAAAGAATGGTCTTCTTACTCTTTTATCTTTTTTGTAGAGAGTAAATACTTAGATTTACAATTTCAAAGAAAAAAAAAGGGGCAATAAGTTAAATCTGGCATGTATAACATGCAAATTTGGTAAAAAATAAAAATTTATTTAAAGAAATGATTTCTTTACCTTTTTACCTCCTTTGTATGACTAAATTTTAATAAATGTAGTTAAAATTTGAGATAAATAGTGGTCCCCCATTACTTTTATGAAAGACGAATGAGAAGAAGTAAATAAAACCTTCAAAAAAAAACAAGGCAAAACAAACCAAATCTATGTTTTAAAGGCAACAACAATTATTTCTATCAACTCAAGTTTTGATGCAAATAGTAAAAAATTATTAACTCCTACTTCACTGAAACAAGTCTAAAACATAGAGTATGATGAAACAATACCATATCTATTTACAAATAATAAGAAACTATTCACCTAATTATTTTTTACCATTTTTATAATTTTTTTGAAACATTGACTGCAATATATAGGGTTTTGTCAAACTTTTAACCATATTTGTGTCAACAATGCTTACATTAATGGTTTTTAGTTGACACTAAAAAATTTTGCTATGATAAACTTTTTTTGCATTAATAATATTGGCGCAAAAAACATATATTTGTGTCAATATTTCATAGGTGATGCTTAAAACGTTGATGCTTTTATGACCACATTCTTATAGCCTCTTCTTTCTCCAATCAACCGACTTGGGCAAAACCACAACATACCTGCAGGTTTCTATTTCTTAAGTATTTCAATGAAGCATTAGATGCACCACTTTTGTGAAGTAGGTGGAGCACTGATGAAAGTGCTCTTCTTAGTCCTGATCTTAATTAGCACTACTGGTGTTAAGATATGCAGTGGCATTGCTAAGGGCGTAATCAATTTTTTGTGACCCTCGCTATCTTGTTATGCGAATAATTTGTAGGTAATGACCTAAGATTTAATGCTTACCCTAACTAAATTTAATAGATAAAGTGCATAAAGCGCACCTTGAGGTCTAGTACTATACTAAAATGCAAGAGGATTTTTTTTCTTTAAGAAAAAAAGTTTGAACCTCGAATTGTTTTTGTAATTCGGATTTGTTGTTTTTGTCAAATTAAAGTTAATAGGAAGTTTATGAACTATCAAAATATGAATCTACATTTTTTTAAGTAAAATTTCATAAAAAAAACTCTATAACTCAATTAATAAAGTAGATATCTTTTAAATTTATAAGGTATAAAATTTCATAATGCATTTATAATGAAATTAGAAACAAGAGTAGAAATATATGGCAGAATCCTTGGATTCAAAGTACAAACGAAAATTAGAACATTAAAACGGTAGTAACAATCACAAGAATGTGATTTCAGTTCACATTTTTTTGATAGGATAAGAAGCCATACTGTTGATACCACATAGACCTTCAGGTTTCCCTGTATTCCTCTTCATCCTTATGTAACCCTTCTCTCCCCATTTGGGTCCCCAAGAATTCTTCACAATGATGTAGTCCAAACCCTTGGTTGAACCATACCCAACGGCAGCAACTCCGTGATCCAGTTCACTTCCACAATGCCCATCAAACACACCCTAGTAAAACATGTCACGTTAATTATAATATATAGAAGAATAGAGTCGTCCTTAAAAAACAACTCGAACTCAATTCATTTACTTACCCCACTGTAAAATTGGAAGTCTCTCCCGGAAGCCTCAATGGCCACACTTACAGGTTGATTTGCCAGTGCCTTCAACAAGCTCGCTTCATTGTTCGCAGGCACATCTCTATACCCACTTATAGTGAACATCTCAGATTCATCCTACATAAAATAAAATAAAAGAGAATGAAAAAAATCAAAATGGCTATACAACATATGGGCCTAAGCCCAATTCAATTGTGGGTTTCGAATGTATGGGCTTGAGCTTTGTTTGTGCATATATACCTTTCTCATCTCACATGTTCCTTGCTCCATGATATAGGGGTAGTCTTCCTCCTTGTGAAGCCCACCACGGGAAACAATGAAGGAAAATGCATAATCCATGAGACCTCCATTGCACCCATTGTTGTACGTGGTATCACAATCGATCAGCTCTTGTTCCGACAACTCCGTCAAGTTTCCAGTGACAATCTGGTTTATGCCTTCCACCGCCGCCACTGTCGAAAACGCCCAGCAACTTCCGCACGACCCCTGGTTCTTCACGCGAGTTACCGCTCCTTTCTTTCTCCAATCAACCGACTTGGGCAAATCCACGACATCCCTGTAAGTGAAATCTCCATTGCCTGCAGACCACCTCTGCCGTCCGGCCAAGTCCTGCTTCAGACCTAGATACATACTCTTGAACTCTTCGTGGGTCAAGTCAGCAAATTCGTTCAATTCAAGCCAGTAATTGCTGACCCTCTTGTTGGTTTCATCAATGTGGTTGAGATTGTCCTTGAAAACATCAAATTTACGCAATTTCTCTTCGATGGTCTCGTAAATCTTTCCATGTTTGTCCATCCAGGATTCAAAGAGCTCCATGAGTTTGTCCATGGAGGTTAGATCGTCCGGCGAATAGCCCACTATTGAATAATCTCGGGCTAAAGATGAAAACGAGAGTAGAGATATGGAAAAGGCAATGAGGAAGATTTTAGAGGATGAAGGCATAGCCATTTTTCGAAGCTTAAAACGGTTAATTTTTCTGATGGAGATGAAGAGGATGAGAATGGAGTAGTTTTATATAGGTTTTGATATATAGCTAGCTAGTTAGGAATTGCTTTAAAGTAAGGTTGACTTGAGTTGTGCATGTATACTGAGGCTTTAAGGTTGGTTTTCTTTTGGATGGTTTTGAATCCAAGCAAATGACTTCGAACCACAAATAATGCCAATAAAAATACCCAATGTTTCTGCATACTCTGGAATTCATAGAAATATGTAGTTGTTGGTGACATTAATTCCTTGAATTGGATCTCAGGGTCCGGTGGTTTTTCAACATTGATGGACCTGACCAAATTAAATATTTTTCTTAGTATTATTCATACGATCGGTAATTAAGGCTTAGCTTGGGAGGGAAGAGTTCCAAATTAAAGGGGAGTTAGGTGTTTCTTGGCATTTCTTTTCTTGCTTATTCAGGTACCTTTTTTGTTTTTTTCCATTTTTTAGGAAGCAGATTTCCTATGACTTCAGTTTGTTTTTTCAATTAGGACTTACGTAAGGGGTTACGGATTTTAGATCTCATAATCTTGAGATTCATGAGATTATTAGTAATTTTTTCAAAAGTTTTGTTTTTTTGTTACATTATTTATTAAAAAAATATTATGTAATTTAAAATATTTTAATTATTAAATTATAGTGAGTTTCTTTATACTGAGAATTCTCTCTATCAAATAATTTTTGTTTAACAACGTAAAATATTTTAAACTGTGCCAACAACCTAAATAACACAATCTTTTTTCACTGAAAATAAGAGATTCTGAATTAAAATCATATGACATATGGATGGAATGAGATAAAAAATAAAAAATAATTGTCTTTCATTATGCAATAAAGATCAAAATATATATATTTCTTCTAAACCGTAAAATAAATTACTCTTATTTATTTTATATTTAAGTAGTCAAATTTATACTTGTATGCTTCTATAATAACTTTGTATCTTATATCAAAAACAAATCAATTATTTTTTTTTACTGAAAATAAAATTACATGTTTAAATATTCTTTCACGAAACTTAACCCGTATTTATAAGTAAAATAATTTATAAATATTTATAAAATGAATTAAATCAAAAGTTTAAATATGGATTTTATAAATAAAAGATCTCAAGTTTTACATGGAATCGATATGAAGAACATTACAAGAAGGAAACAAGCATAAAGCATGGATTTGAAATCCGACGATCTAACCTGTTAAGCAAAAAAAACAAAAAACGAAGTAAAGAGTGGGGGAAAACGGACGGTAGGCAAATATGCCAGAAATGGCGTTCGTATCTTATGTTACGGAAGGAGTGGCCTTTTGCTGTTTGGTTAACGCTGAAATGGAACAGCTTTTTTTGGGTACGTGCGCTGTGACGTTTCACGTAAACTCATCATTAAATTGGTTCCTTGACAAACAGAGTCTTGCCACTGTATCATCTCTTTTTATGTGAAATAACACAATAAAGTCATGCTTCCATTTTTTTCACAAGATCCACTTTTTAGATTTTTCCTCCATTATTATAAAAAAATATTAAATAACAATATCAAAATCAATTGGGCAAATTTTCCATTTATTTAGTGTATATATATCACTTCCTAACCTTGAGAACCCCTTCAACAGCCATCCCTAGCCTTCTAATTGAATCCTCAGTTCCCCCTAATTAGTGAGAAATACCTAGTTAGTAGGGAGAGCAAAAATCCACCCAACCCGTTAACTCAATCCTCTCCCAATTCGTTAATCCAATTTTAACCCAACCTGTAAAAAGAAGTTAGAGTTTGCATATCTTAACCTGTAACCCATAGATAACTTATAATATCAATCCGTAAGGAACACAGGTCAAGTTAGGGTCAAATAATGAGTTCACAGGTTGACCCATTTGTTTTTATTATTATTATTTTTAAAAAGTTATTATACTTATTATTTTTAATTAATTTTTCTATTAGTAACTCTCTTCATTAATTCATATTTTTGAACTTATTTTGAATGTTTACTCATCATAGTTTCTTTTTTTTTTTATGAAAATTATATGAGTTTAATCTAATTACCAAGTATTATGAATTAAATGATAATGTAACTAAAAATATTAAAGATGTGATGCTAAGATATAAACATAATAATTCAATGAAAGATGTTCTTGGAATAGCAATTTCATTATAAAAAAATGGCTTAAACTCCTTGATAATATTTTAAAATAATTGTTAAATTAAAACTTTATTTTTCAAAA
>BPVZ01000100.1:811917-821931 GCA_020521535.1 Rubroshorea leprosula
TCAACTAGATTTTACAGTTTGGGATCAAGTTTGACTAGTTTTGATATCTACTAAGTTAATATCATAACCCAACCCTTTTTTGGAATCACTTTCAATCCAATTGGTTGAACAAACCACGGCAGGCCAAGTTTCAAGATAATGATTTTCCAGAATGATGAGAGAAACTATTCTGCACTTTAAAAAGGTTAATTACCAAATTTTAAAGGTTGGGATAAATTTTCAAGAAAACTAAAGGTTAAGGACCAATAAATATTTAGAAACCTTTTCACAATTTCTTTCTGTGTCTGTTGATTTGTTATTCAATAACTAATCATCACTTGGGCAAATTTCACATAACCTTGTTATGAGTTTTCTTTGACTTTATTGAAACTAATATGCAAGAATTGTAAAGGGAACAATGACAACGACCTATTCATAAATTGGAGACTAAGTACTTGCACTGACCAAAATACTACTTGGATATAGAGCTTGATCTAATTCAAAGAATTTTGAATTCCAAATGAATTCCAAGTTCCAACAGCATCGAACATGGTCCCAACAAGTATCGGTGCAGCCAAGGTCGTCTGTCTTGTTCTACCTTGGCTCAACTGCAAGCTCAACAGCATTGCACTCCGTGCACTAACACCAAGTTTTTCAATTGTTAGCCTTGTTGTGAATGTTGAGAAGGGGATTACAGCTGAGGATGTCAATGCTGCCTTTAGAAAGGCAGCTGAGGAGCCATTGAAGGCATATTGACCGTCTGTGATGTTCCTTTTGTGTCAATGGACTTCAGGTGCAGCGATGTTTCTTCTAACATTAACACTTCACTAACCATGGTAATGGGAGACGACATGGTTAAGGTGGTGGCCTGGTATGATAATGAATGAGGTTACAAGTCAGGATACATTTCTTAAAACCCTCTTGTTTCTAACAATATCTTATTTGTGACTTACCAGTTACTAACAGTAATATGATGGATATTTGTAGCCAAAGGGTAGTTGATTTGGCACATCTTGTAGCAAGCAAGTGGCCTGGCATGCCTGCTGCACGAAGTGGTGATCCCTTTGAAGATTTTTGCAAGACAAACCCTGCTGATGAAGAATGCAAAGTTCATTAAGCGTAGATCATATGAGTTTTCTTGTCAAGATGAATGCTACAATGACTAGGTTTTTGCAGATGCTTATTTTGTAATGATAGTTGCTTCATCATGAACATGATAATCTTTTGATATAGGCAAAGCTAATAATGAGATTGTTTCTAATTCTATTGCCTTTACCTCTCAAAATATATACAAAATTAATGAATCCATATTCCAATTAATTCCTATTAGATTAGTTAATTAAAACCAATTAGTTAAACCAAACATTGGTTTTCCAATGTCAAAAATTACTAACAGGTTGATTGGTTGAAGAGCTTGACATACCAAAGCATCCTTGGGAATGTAAAGATGCATGTGTCTTCTCCATGTGCATGCATCCATCTGATAGGATTGTTTCTTCTGGCTCTTTTCTTTTCCTTGAACTTCATCAACGGTAATTGAATCAAGAAGTGAGCAACTACATTATCCCTGCATGTTATTATTACTTTTTTTTAGAAACATAAGAAATTTTAGGTTTCCAAACCACAAACAGGAGTTGAACTCCCAACCTACTAGTTTAGGCTTGGGTGGTGAACCGTTCGGCTCGCTAGTTAAGGCTGATTCCTCCATATATTAATTAATTGACAACTAAACAAACTATGAAATTTAAATATCTAACTTTGTTGTATGCTTAATTTTCCTGCTTAAGAATATTCTAAAAATGTAGTAAACTAGTCTTTTTAATCAAGATTTTAAAATCATACCTACAAAAGATGAAGTTGTTCAATTGCTTGAAGCCAATTTCCACTGTATTTTATTTTTCTCCTCCACGCATTGAGCATCTGGTGTTGCCCATCCGATCATTGACATTCTTTCAACCTCAACTTCTTCTGAAGCTTGCATCTCACAATCTATCTTGAATGTTAAAAGAAGCGAACTTTCCTAGATGAGTTTTTTAATGTTAGATGTCATGGACAATGTTAGAGACTACCTAACATGTAACTGATTTTTAAAACAGATGTCTCCATTATAGTAAATCAAAATTTCTGGACATGGGGCATTGTGAAACAAGAAAAAGTTGAGTTCCAAGTTGTACAAAATTGTGTCTATACATTTATAAAGCTCACTTGTCAAAGTAGATCTTCTTTTCAAAAGTAGATATTGACAAATAGAGCTATACTACCAGACTGTATTAAGTTGAATTAAAGCTGTTTTCTTATAAGGAAAAATCAGAGCAAACTTTAGCAAAGCATAGGAATTGTACCTGAATGATCCTTAAATAGGCTGCAAATAAAGAAAATTAACATGAGTAGTGTTACGGTATCAGAGACAAGGACAATTCCTCTTCATGTATGAATTAAAATCTAGCAAATTTGACCATAAAACATAGTCATGGTAATATACCACCCTAGCAGGCAGCAGTGGAAGCAATTGTGCCCTACTGCTCTGAGCAACCGGAATGTTTCCTATAGTAATCATCCTTGTGAAGATGAAATCTCCTTTGTAACAATCTAATTTTTCCAAATAAGCTTGATATTACAAACTACCATATCCTTTACCCAGCCATACTTGATATGCCTGAAGGAAAATTTTAATTATAAATATTCAAAAAAGGGTGCAGGAAGATTAAAATGGCCAAATGCGAAGAAGTTGAAATATTAGCTGTGCTCAATATACCTACTCACTCATAGTAAATATTAGCTGTGCTCACCATGCCTACTCACTCACAAGGAATATCAACTGTGCTCACCATGCTTAGGCTGCTGACAGAAACTTGTCTTCCACAAAAACTTGCAAATTATTTAACTTCAAAACCCAACAGTTTCTTCATCAAATTTGAGAAGAAATGCCAACATGATAAGCTCAGAAAGTGAATTTATGTGATCTTCTTTCTCCCAAAAAATTCCCCAAGCTATTTCTTCAGAGAAATATGAAGCATTTAAAAAAGAACCTTTTGATTGGTAGTTCTGTCAATCTTCACAATGTGAAGCCTTGGTCTCGCCCTATGCCAACATATCATTTGGCTAAACAACATTTGCAGAAATTCTATCAAAACTTTAAACATGTATAGGGAGCCTACTAAAATTGAAAGAAAAAAAAAATCCCAAAAGCCAACTTGCTGTAAAATTTGAATACAATGATAAAAAATTATTTATTAACATTTCATGAACAACAATGGGAAGTCATGCTAAGAAGTGCCAAACACAGAAGCAGTATTTATGTTTCTACTTATTTCAATTTCCTCTTGTAGCTAGCTGAGGTTCAAATTAAGTAATTGTGGCTCCAAAAATTGAAAAGACCACATTAGATGAATCAAAAGGAAATCAATTTCATACCAGTTTTGAATTGCCAGCATCCAAAACCTTTCTCATCATAAACCTCTTATTTATATGACTTATATAACCATGTATACTTTTAACCTCCTTAGCAGCACCTTTCTAATTCCTAACATCCACCTATTAGTTCCATGCATATAAGACATAAAAGTTAAAAACTATGAAATATTATAAATGTGACTAAGGTTATCAAATGGTTACAAATTTATAATTAAAAACTTGACCTGAGACAATAGGGATGATTGGTAAAATTGCTTTATAATCATCTATTCTCTTCAGAATTTAATAATCCAAATTTTCAACACTTTAACTATGGCAATTCAAGCTCATATCACTAAGAAAAGATCAAAAGATTAAAAATTAAATTAGGTTTTAGTTTCTATATAAAAAAATAAAAACAAAACTTAGTAGCAACATTTAACTCATCTTAGATTTGCTGCCAAGGTTATGAAAAGAGGTGGTTATGCTACTTGAACAAATGTGCAATCTCACAGGTTTTAAATTAAAGTCAAAATAGATTTTTTGCTTGGTAAATTTGACCCAAATTTGGAATTAAATCACATCTAGAATTAAATCCATTAAATCCCAAATCTAATTACCTGCCACACGGTGCTTTTTCCATGGTGTTCATGTATTCCTTGGTTTCCCTCGATTTTTTACTTAGTAAATTTGACCTTGGATTTTCATATGAAAGCTGGTAAATGAAATTTATAATGGGAGTAGCACACAGTCCTAACTCCTCGTACCTAGCTCATTGCATACATAGGAAGAATTCATTTAGAAGGGAATCAAATTTACAAACTAAATTAAATTCTTGTTAGCTAAGAACTATAAATTATGTAAAAAATCCTTCTCATGAGATTGCAACATAATCTTAAACCAACTATACTAATTCCCAGTATATATTATTATAATAAAACCAAAACCATTAAAACTCACACGGGCCACATGTGGAACAGTTGGTGTGCATGAGAAAGGCGCCACCTTCATTCTTCCGAATGAGAAGTGAGAAAGCCCTCGGCTTGGACATCAATGATCCAAATGGAGATGGATGCTCGCTTCAGAACCCGCTTCTCCGAAACACATGAGATTGCCAACGTCAGGGGGATTCTTCGATTTGGATTTTATAGCAGAAGAATAGTAAAGGCATCCCTTTGTGTGAATTTCCTCTTCTCCATCGTTTTGGTCTAGTATGAGCCTTGAATTTGAGACACAGAGCATGGAATCAAGGGCAAAATCTTCATTGCCCGTGGTCGAATCTGCATTATGTAAATAAAAAAAAGAAAGATGAAAACAATTGAGAACCAACCCAGCAAATTCTGAGCGAAAATAGCTAGCAATTCCTTACCTGTTATTTTCAGAAAGCAAACCCAGCAAATGATGGGCACAAACCTAAGCAGGAAATCGTTTGCGGAAGCAGCAACTGATCGAGCAATCATGGGGATGGTTCTTGCAGTTTTTTTATAGCAGAGGAACGCACAACAGCGGAAGCATGTATCATCAAAATGTCTTCAATGCTTGCCGTTTTGGGTCAGTTAAGCCCATCCAGTATGTACCGATCATCACTTAGACGAAGTAAATAGCGACACTCAAAATGTAGAGCAAAGTTGCATTCAGAGTGGGGACATTTAAGAGCCAGCTGATCTTTGCAAGGATTGCCACACTCATAACATTTCGGATAGGGATATTTCTCACTCTGGAAATATATGAGAGGTCGTTGATGAGAATCACATCTACTAAACCAATCAAAATAGATGCTACCGCGCTTGATAAATGGGTATTCTCCAAGAACGCAATCGGGATGAGCATCAAAATCGCACTCATCACACCGATAAAACCAGAGCTTTGGATCTCTTCTATCTTCACAGATTTCACACATGTGTTGAAATGGATCACCACCATCATCCTTGTAAGGATCTTCATAAGTGAGTTTTAGAGGGTGATGGTGGAACCTATGTTCAGCTGTAAGGGGCCATGTCATGCATCTGTAGTCCAAGGCAAAAAATTTGCAATTCTCCTCTTCCTCTGCTAGCGTGCATCTGTAACCACCATGATCACCCATTCCCTTACCGCAGCCACTACATGGTCCCTTGTGATCTTCATCACAGAAGAGGAAGTGCTGAGCATGTGCTTCATGCTTAGTGATGAAATCAATCTCACTACATCTGTGGCAAATTTCCCTCCTATTACCATCAACTCCTTTCCAGATGGAACAAAAACCGCTGCAGTCATACTTACAAAATCGACACTCAAAATGGGACTCCATGATAACTAGAACAGGATCTCGGGAAGCCCAATGTGGTTTGTCCTCTCCAATTTGGGCACATGCCTTGTGAAGGGAGAAATTACACTTTGCTTGTGGACAACTGTAAGCGGCAGTCAAGATCGGTAATGCACACCCATTGCAACATTTTTTATCACCATTTATAATAATCTCCTCATTATCAAGCACTAATTCATGCCCGTGGCTGAAATGATCTATCTTGTCTCCTAACGCCACAGCACAACTTGAAGAAGAAGAAGCCTCATTATCACTTTCCTCATTTTCTGACTCAACTTCGATATAAAGACGACCTTCATTCTTTTTTACGCAACTCCCATGAAGAACATAAGTACAATCTGAGTGCAAACATTTGTAACTCCCATACTCTGCCACCACCTTTTTGAAACAAAATTGACAGGTCCATTTTTCACCCTCTTTTTGTGGAAGACTGTACTTGTGGCAAAGTATATGATGATTGTGCAGTTTGATTTTGATGAATTTTGGCAGGAAAATACAATCCTTATGGATCATGATGCTGCACGTGGAACAAACATAGCGAGCACCATCTCCTTCCGCCCCACATGCATCGCAATTGAAGGAATTTTTCCTCATGAATGGGGTCAACTGGTGGTCATGGATCTTACTTTTTTGGAAGAACTTGAGTAAGGTACACCCATGATGAATATAAAAGTCACAATGGGGGCATTCATATCCACATTTCTTCACATCACTTTGATCTCGGTAAATGAAATATCGGCAAAAGTTGCAGGGATCCTTTGCCGAAAATACAAAAGTAAGAGGGTGTTGAGGGTGGGCAACATGCTCAATCTTAGGCCACAACTCTGCCTCACATTCTTTGTGAAGGAAAAATCCACAATCAATACAATTGTAGAAAGAAGTGCCTAGTAATGGTTTTGGGCAAACAGAGCAGGAAGAATTTATTTCAACTTCGTTGCTAAGCATTTGGACAAAGACAAGTGGGTGTTCAACATGGCTAAAATGATGATGATCACGTTTTGGGAGATCTTTGGTGATGAGCAAAGCACATCGGGGATCAAGCTGGAACTCACAAGAAGAACACCTGTACCTACATCCCTTGATAAAATTAAGACAAAATTTACATACTGAACTCCTCCACCATTCGGGCCCGCGTTCTTGGAGAGTAATAGCATGTTTATCATGGAAAGGGTGATTAATTTTCGAAGGTAGCTTTTCAAAATCGCATGATTTATGAACAAAAAATTGACATTCTGGGCAGTAATAAAAAGAACTTCTAGATAATGATTTTGAGCAAACAAAGCAATGAGAATGTGGTAGTTCAACTTTATTGCTGCTAATAAGATCCTTTTGGATGAAGAAGAGTGGGTGTTCTTGAACATCACTAAAATGATGATCACGTTTTGGGAAATTTCCAGTGCGGAATTGTGGAAGAAAAGCACATTCGATGTCAAGGTGGAAATGACAAGAAGAACAATGGTAAGACAATCCTACAGGATAACGATAATTACGACAAAGTTGACAACGTACTCCCTTATCCCGTTTAAGAAGAGTAAGAGTAAGAGTGTGCTTCTCATGGAAGGGGTGACTGATGTTCAATGGTAGCTCAGTCTCAAAACATGATTTATGAAAGAAAAGCTTACAAACAACACAAGTGTAAAAGGAAGCATCCAATAACTGTTCTAAGCAAATACTACAATAGCAGAAAGAAGGTAGTTTAACTTCATGGCTATGATTTTCGATGAAGAAGAGTGGGTGTTCAACATGAATCTGATGATCAACTTTTGGAAGATTTCCATTGAGGAATTGTGGGAGCAAGGCACATTTGATGTCAAGGTTATATTTACAAGAAGAACAGTGGTAAACAAATCCATTGACTAAATCATCACAAAAATCACAAAAGGCCCAGGGTGGTGCATTGGCTAAAAGAGTAAGAGGATGATTATCATGAAAGAGGAAAGTGATGTTCAGTGGTAGCTCAGCACATGATTTATGAAGGAAAAACTTACAGTCGATGCATACATAGAACTGAACTGAGATTGGCCGCCCACACCCTGATGAGCATTTTACATCTCTAGTCTTATTGTGGACTTTCCTGCTCAACTCTTTACAGAAGTACAGTGGATGTTCATGAAGAAAGAATTTGTGCTCCATCCGCTCTCTCTGTATATGTATATATCAGAATGAAGATATGTGAGACAATAGCAAGTGAGATGGGAAATATAAGTTGTTGAAAACTAGTTAGCTAGCTTCAGGTGAGGATGAGGTATCCATTAAAGCAAGGAGCAACACCCTATTTATAAATTTTAAAAAACCACTTACACCACTGTTGTATGTGTGTGACAAAAAGGAATTGCGTCAAATTAGACTCTCTTGCTTCTCCTTTCCTTTATTCCATTTTCTTTCTCTTTTGCCCTTTTTCTTTTTCCATTATCAACAAATTAAGGAAACAATTAAACATAAAACCTCATTCAGCTCATTCCCAAGTGCGGTATTCATCACACTTGGCATAAAGGCATCATGCTTCTTTACTGTATTATTGCTGAGAATCTCTTTAATGTTTCCCATAGTTTGCATATCTTGTGACCCCACCCCTCTTGCCATTTCTCCTTTTTTATCTGCCAATGCTTAGGGGGCTGGTTATCCCCAGGGACTATTGTAACTAATTTCTTTATGTATTCTTTATTTTCACCAAAAAAAAAGAAAAGAAAAAAACTCAAAATTCGCCTACATTCAGTCAAATCTTAAAATAAAATTAAGAGAGGAAAAATAAGAGTTTTTCATATTCATTTCTAAAAGTATTAAAAATAAAGTAAATTAAATTCTATCTAAAAGTAAAAATAAATAAATCTATGAGAGAATATGATAAATAAGTCTACGAGAATAATATGAGATTACAAAATAAAAGATTTTTCATTCAAAATATTGTTGAAAGCTTTCATACTTGGTTGATCTTATAATAGTAATATTTTATAGAAGACAAACCCTAATAAAAAAAAAGACATTCAATTAAAAATAAATTTATAAACTAATAAGATACTTGCATACTGAGTTTAGAATAAATAGAAAAGACATCTTGAGAAAGGATCTATTTGCTTTGAAACCTTAAAAAAGTAAAATCCTAATTAAAATAAAGGTCTAACTTGTAAAAGAAGCAAATCTTTGAATGCAAATTAATTTTGAAAGTTGAAACCCATTTTGTGATTTTCATTTCTTTGAGATTGCGCATCATTCTTTCCCACTATTGTAAACTTAGCCTCGAAGTTTTAAAACGTCGAAGCATTAGAAAGCTTGAAGTTTCAAGGTAGTTCCAAACAAGAAAATATTCCTTAAATTAGTGTATATTCAAATTAAATTACTTTAATTAAAACCTATAATGATTAAAACCTATTGTATGGTATATATAGAATTAAAATAATAGCACAGTTTACTACAAAAATATATATATAATATTTGAAATATAAGAGTACTTTCAATAAGAAACGATCTTTTGTTTTTTGCTTTTTTGTCTATGACACAAGGGCACAACGTGGAGTTAAAGGAATTTTACCGTAACTTGTTAGAAAACTTTTTTAAATCTCTTAATATTAGGTTAAAAATTTTATTAAAAGTTAATAAAATATAAGTGTACATCAATTTTGATAAATTATATTTAAAAATTTATTATATATTCTGATATATCAATATTTAATAAAATAAATTTTTAAATTTTGAATTAAATTTTAATTAAATAAAATGATTTAATTTAATATTAAAATTCTAATTATTGTAAAAATTGAAATTAATACACATTTTTTTCATAAAAATAATATATAAAGTGAGATTACATTTGGGGAGTCATGTTAAAGAGACTCGCTATTGTTAATTATTAATACTCTTATTACGGATGGAACCCCATCGCATAATGGCTCTCGTTTTCTATCTGTCACATGATAGCATCATCAACTTATTTCTCGGCCCAATGACATATTTTTTCTTTTATTCTAAGCCCAAATAAATTTTATTTCATTTATTAACCTAGCTCTAGCTCAATAAGATAGCCCATATTTGTTAAAACCTAGGTCCAATTGGTATAAAAGTAATAGTTCAACCCGACAAAAATTAAACCAGACCTATACTGGACTAAGCCCACAAACGGATCACATTCCCCGATTTAAATTAGCAAAACTCACAATAAAACTCAAGTCCGCAAACAAATATTTTTTTTTTTATTTTACAAAAGAGTATTTTGAAGATTGAATTACATTAACTTGTATAATTTGTTATAAATTATTAGATAAGAGACAGTTTTATACATTAAAAATTATCAATTTTTCTTTTTAATAGATCTCGTTTTGCAGCTTTGATATCAAATCACAAAA
>BPVZ01000100.1:871523-882875 GCA_020521535.1 Rubroshorea leprosula
CGCGGGTTAACCCGTAACCCGTTAGGGTCGGGTTAGGGTTGGATGTTTTCAACCCGCAACCCGTTTATAACCCAACCCGTCTAACCCGTCACCCGAGTTGACCCGACCCTAACCCGACCCAACCCGCCCGTTTGCCAGGTCTAATAGCCGCATTAGTGTGGGCTTGTTATGGCAGCGAGCTGAAGTGATTCACAACAGACGAGCTTGCATGTGATGCAACGCCCGCTCAGCCCGTCCATGTGACGACCTGGCTTTTGAGTACTACCGAAGTGCGACCAGGTGACGCTCAGTCAGTTAAGACAACGGAGTGAGGCGACACGACCTCACATTCAGTACGACTTGAGTTTTTTGACCACCACTTTATCAGCCCGCACGAGTGGTGCTGCCAAATAGGGCGACCTGGGGCACCCCTTGATTTATGCAAAGGTTTGCGGCCTTCGTGTGTGTGACGAGCTGAATCTTGGGGGATTTTAACAAAAGATCTACACTGTTGAACGAATTGTCACTGTTAAGCCGATCTGGCGAATATGTCATCTTTGTGACGACCTGGTAAGTGTGCTCGCAATGGCGAGCTGACGTGACAGTATAGGGCACAGATCAGCAGTTACGATCTGAACCTTTGGATTTTTTGAATTAGGCAAATCTCTGAGGAGATACGATTGATCTCCCCGTATCCCTCTGTCTTCCCCGTCATAAATGCTAGCTCAGCCTTTGAGGGACGTGACAGCTAAAGCCGGCGCACGTTATGCAGAAGGGACGTTAAGCGTGTGCCACGTGTATGACGCGAATTGGCGCGTCAGAAACACGCGTACGGCAATTAACACTACCATATCCTTCTCCGCGTAACCGTTTCCTCTTTCATTTTCACTTGTGTGTTTGCCTAAACTTTCCAAAACTCTTTGAAGCAAAAACGCTCCAGCTTGAAGAATCAGCACATCGAGTCAACTTCACATCAGTTTCAGGTAAAAATGGTTTCATTGAGAGAACTCACAGAGCAACGAGGTAACCAAGGCAGAGAGAGAGAAGAGGGAGGGGTTTTGTCAGTGGAGCCTATCACGATGATAGTGCCGCCTGAGTTGCAGGACTCGCCGGAGACAATGGCGCCTGAGAGAAGCGCCAGTTCGAGCGCCAGGGATGATGGTGGCGACCACCCTACTTCGCCGTCTAGCAGCTCATCTACTGAAGAGACACCTAGCCGTGAAGAAGGGATGGGGGATGTGGTGAGCAGCGTCTCAGATCGGCTGGTGGTTGGGGAATGGGAAGGCGCGACAATCCCGGGCAGGTTGAGTAACCTACGAAAAGCACCAAAGGACCTGCCCGCTGGCTTCAGGTTCAAGGCTGTACTTCATCACGAAGTAGCAGATTGTGCGCCCTCCATAAGTGGGTATAAAAGACTCGAGGAGATGGTGAGGGCGTACCACATCCCCAGGACCATATTGCTGCGAACTGGCGGGCAGAACGAAAGGGCGTGCACAGTGTCACCAACGGGCTGGATCCCAGTGTATGTGGACCACTTCGACGCCGGCCTGCAGTTTCCCTTGCCCGGATTGGTGTTCGACCTGCTGGCAGATTACGAGCTGGCGCTGACGCAGCTGACACCCAACAGCATAAGGTTCATTATTGGCTTTATGCTGCTGTGTGAGCGTTTAGAGGTACCGGCCAAGGCGATCGTGTTCAGGTCGCTGTTTCAATGCCGGCTGTGTCCCAACTCTCGAGGCGCGAAGTGGTACTACCTCTCCAGGAGAGACAAAAGCCAGCTGTTCAAGAATGTCCGGAACAAAGTAGTGAGGTGGAAGAGGCAGTTCATATTTGTTCGCGACACGCGAACAGAGAGGATAAGCAACGACCTCGCTGCCCGGCTGTCAGAATGGCGCACGCCCAATGCTCATATCAACTACCCTCAGCTGCTGCCCTGGGATGTCGATCTGAAGAACCAGCTGCTTGAGTATGCGCAGAGATAGGGTCTTATAGATCTAGAAGCCCTAGTTACCTCAGAGCAGCTCGCCGTGTTCGGGTTTGTCGATGTGACAAACCTGTTTAGCGAAGGTATATTTTCATCACATAACGTAGATTTTAGCCGAGCTGAGGCTTATGCATTTGTTTGTGCAGGTGAAATGAGCAGCATACTGGAACGTCAGCGTCAACGTGCCCAGAGCTCCCGAGGCCGTGGAGCGAGCAGCGCGCAACCCCGGCAAACACGGTTTGACGAGCGGCCACCCCAAGCGCCTCAATCACGTGGCTCATCACACAGGGGATCCAGCTCGTCGTCAAGGCCGCGAGCGGGTCACAGCTCTGAGGTTGCAGCTCCGGGCGCGCGCAGACGCGCACGCGAGGAGACCGAGAGTGAGGAGGATGAGGTCCCCCTTGCTAGGCGCATAAGAAGCGGGGGGACTCAGCCCGCACAGGCGGCTCGTCCTGTGACCGTGCGTTCACCGACCGCACCGTCAGCGACTGTGCGGGCAGCAGTGGAGCCCGCCTCTGCATCGGCCTCGACATCCGGCCCCAGGATTGCTTATCCTGAGGGCTTCAGCTATGTGCGGGCAGAGTGTCAGCCCGCCATGGTGCAAGCCATGCACAACTTTGTGCCCCCTATGGATAACAAGCGGGCCAAAGCTTTTGTGCAGCAGCATGGCGGCCAGGTCGCCATGATAAAACTTATGGATGTAAGTATCTGCTCATATCTGTTTAAGTGTTTTACTTTTCCTTACTGGGTACTTACGATTGTTGTTGTTTGGCAGGCATTCAGCTATGCTGTGGCTATGTACGAGAGTGAGCAGGCGGCTCGTACACAGAACAGCGAGCTCGGTTCCAAGTGCAAGCAACTGGCTGTTGAGAAGGCCAGCCTTGTGGACGATGTGAATCGTCTGCAAGGCTCTGAAATGGCGAACCGAGCTGCGGCTGCAGAGAGCCAGGCGGATGAGCTCGCCAATAAGAACAACGAGCTCAGGGAGGAGTTGGAGCGAGCTCGAGCTGAGAGAGAGAGCGGAATACAGGCGGCAAAGGATGAGGCCGCCAGGGTTGAGGAGAGGGCGAAGAAGGCTGAGGCCGACAGGGATCATGCTCAGCACGAGCTGAGCTCCCTTAGGCACCAAGTCGCCGAGGCGGACCGAAACCTTGCAGCTGCCGGGGAAGCGCTGAACGAGCTGAAGGCTTCCCATGCCTATTCTGTTGTCATCGCCCGGGCTCAAGGGGCAGAATGGTTCGTTGGCTCTGCTGCGTTTCAGGACGCCGTGGCGGTCGCGTCGGCAAATGTAACCACGGAGATCTACAACGAGATCCGTGGGAAAGTACTGCAACACTGCCCGGATTTTCCAATACGTGAGCTGGTCTTCTTTGACGAGGGGGAGCTAGACGAGCAGGGTAAGAGCCTTGCTCCCCTCGCTGATACAACTGTGAGGCTGAGATGGGATTTGAACGAGGAGGGCGTTCCCGTCTGGCCACCGTCCATTTTGGAGGACGGGGAGGACCCAGCAGGATTGCCCTCATTTGATGCATGGGTAGAGGGTGCTCCTGTAGCTGAGCAGGAGCCTTCAAGCACCCCACCCAACTCTCAGCCCGCTGCTGTGCCAGCCAGCTCACCCGTTAGCGCGCCAGCCTCCGAGCTCGCAGCCGAATCCCCTCCTGCTCGCTCTCCTGCAGCTGCTACGGACGCATCCATGCCCGTCGATCTGACGGATGACTAGATTTAGGGTTGTTTCTTTTGATTTTTTGTACTTTGCTTTTGTATTTTTGGTATTTGATCAAAGGATCTATCCCCGATGTATGTCAAATGTAAAAACTTTGATGAAATGCAAATATGAATTTCCTTTTGAAATTGTTGTATTCTCATTCGCAGTTTCTGTACATTGTCATTTACAATTGCTGGATAACAGTGTGAATAAAACGGCAGAGCACTTATTAACTGTAAAACTTTCTAAGATTGTGTATGTTCCAAATGTAAGGCAACTGACATCCTTGTATATTTGCTAACACGTAAGACCCAGGTCGTTTAATTTGAACCACCACATAGGGGCCTTCCCAATTAGGAGCGAGCTTGCCCATGTGCGAGTAAGTGTTTGTCAATCCAGCTTTGCGTAGAACCAGGTTGCCGACTTGAAACTGGCTAGCTCGAACCCTTTTATTGTAAAATTTTGCAACACGACTTTGATGCGCCATGTTTCTTATTCTAGACATCTCCCTGACCTCTTCCACGAAGTCTAGGTTTTCTCTCAACAGTTGCTCATTGTTGAGATCGTCATGCCGGCCTGCTCGTTCAGATGGTAATCCAACCTCTACTGGGATGACGGCCTCAGCTCCATAAGCCAGGCTGAAAGGGGTTTCGCCTGTGGCCGAGCTGGGCGTGGTGCGACAAGACCAAAGCACTTTATTGAGCTCGTCAACCCAATTAGAATGCGCAGCCAAAACACGCGTCTTGAGTCCCCGCAAGACGATTTTATTGGCGGACTCGGCTTGCCTGTTGGATTGTGGAGTATACACGGACGTCAAAGCGAGCTCAATGCCATAGTCGTCACAAAACGATCTCAGTGCTGCTGCTCGGAACTGTGGCCCATTGTCGGCGATAATTCGCTTAGGTATGCCGAACCTGCACACAGATTAGCGAGCTGAGCTACAAATCGCATTTGCATATATTTTATGACCTCGATCACCAAAGAATACCTGCACAATATTGAATTGAACAAGAATTCTTCTATTTTTCTTTCTGTTGTCGTGGACAGTGGTTTAGCTTCTATCCACTTAGTGAAGTAGTCCACGGCAACGACCAGGAAAGTACAGCCTCCTTTGCCTTTGATAAAAGGGCCGAGCAGGTCGACACCCCATTGAGCAAAGGGCCAGGGAGACGTAAGAGATGATAGCGTTTCCCCTGTTTCAAGAGAGATACTTATGCTTAGTTTAGAGACAAACACGGAGTTTGCATGTTCTTTAGAATAGGCTCAGGTACCTGGCATGTGTATATCATCAGCATTGAACTGGCAGGTCGGACATTTTTTGACATAGTTCTGCGCGTCGTCGACCATAGTGGGCCAGTAATAACCATGCCTCAGGAGTTTCCGAGCTAAAGTTTTGCCACCGATGTGCGTGCCACATACTTCTTCGTGCACTTCTCTCACAACGTATTCAGCTTCGTAAGGAGTAAGGCAGCGTAAGAGGGGCATTGAGGCTGCTCGTTTGTAGAGCTGGTTATCTAACAAAGTGAAATGTGCCGCCCTGCGTTTAACCCATTTCGCAGCGGATAGATCTTCAGGCAGCTCGCCGCTTTGCAGATAATTTATGAGTGGGGTAGTCCAGCTCGGTGTAGAGGGATCTGTACTGAGTAGTTGACAGTCGACTGTAAAATCAGTGTAGCTTGGTGCGTCGAGCACCTCAACGATTGTTGATCTCTGAGGGTTAATGTCCTGCGAGGAGGCCAACTTCGACAGCTCGTCAGCTCGGTGGTTATCTGCCCGTGGTATTTTGTCGATCTGAAATGAAGCAAACCCTGACTTCAATCTGTTGACCACAGAGGCATAACGACTGAGCTGGGGATCCCTGATGTCGCAACAGCCATTCACCTGGGCGACAACAAGCTGAGAGTCGCTGAAGACCTGAATGCTTTGTACCTTCAGCTCGGCCGCCAGCTTCAGTCCGTAAACGAGGGCTTCATATTCTGCAGCATTATTGGTTGTCTGAAACTTAAACCTCAGTGCGTGCTCAGACTTAAAGCCATCAGGGCCCAGTAACAGAGCTCCAGCACCTGATCCTTCGGCATTAGCAGCTCCATCTACATACAAAACCCAAACTGGGTATTCAGGTGCCTTTTCTTTCACAGCCGCCGGGGCACATTCAACTAGGAAGTCTGCCACAGCTTGGCCTTTTATAGTCATGCGCGGCTGGAATTTAAGGTCATACTCACTCAATTCGACACTCCATCCGATGAGCCGACCGGAGAGCTTTGGCTTCTGCAATATTTTCCTTAGTGGGAAATCAGTATAAACGACAATCTGATGAGACTGGAAATAAGCTCTCAGCTTACGAGCCGTACAAACCAAAGCAAAAGCAGCCTTTTCTGCTAGCGGGTAGTTCTGCTCGGCACCTTGTAACACCTTGCTCACGTAGCAGATAGGCTTCTGATGTTTATTTTCTTCCCTCAGTAGTACTGAACTCACTGCTTCTTCTGTGACCCCCAGATAAAGGTATAAACATTCTCCATCGACAGGCTTGGACAGCAGAGGTGCGGATGCCAAATATCGTTTGAGCTCGTCAAATGCCTGTTGACATTCATGAGTCCATTGGAAGTTCTTCGGCTCCCGTAGAGCTTTGAAAAATGGAAGACACCTTTCTGCCGATATGGCTATAAACCTGTGCAACGGAGCAACACGGCCCGTCAAACGCTGTACGTCTTTGACAGTCCTTGGTGGCTCCATTTGCTGAACGGCCTCAACCTTTTCTAGATTTACCTCAATTCCTTTCTTGGATACCACGTATCCTAGGAATTTTCCCGATTCTACAGCAAATGTGCATTTCAAAGGATTCAGCTTCATTTGTGCTCGGCGCAAATTTTGAAAAGTTTCGTCTAGGTCGCCAATGTGATCCTCAGCTCGCACGCTGGTGACTATCATGTCATCTACATACACTTCTATGTTCCTGCCGATCTGGAGCTTAAAGATGATTTGCACCAGCTTCTGGTATGTTGCTCCGGCATTTTTGAGGCCGAACGGTATCATGACATAGCAGTAAATTGCGTCCCCAGCGTAAAAAGCTGTTTTTTCCTGGTCGTCTAGCAACAACTGGACCTGGTGGTAACCTGAGCTTGCATCAAGAAAACTCATCCTTTCATGTCCGGCTGCCCGTTCTACTAACTTCTCTACGTTTGGCAACGGGTGAGGGTCTTTTGGACATGCGTCATTGAGATTGGTGAAATCAATGCACATCCTCCATTTGCCGTTTGGCTTTTTGACGAGCACAGGGTTGGAGACCCATTCAGAGTATTCCACTCTTCTGATGAAGCCTGCCTGTAACAGTTTTCGTATCTCCTCGTCAATGGCAGCTTGCTTCTCCGGGCCAAAAAGGCGACGCTTTTGCACCACCGGCCTTCTGGTGGGGTCTGTGCTGAGCTTGTGGACTGTCAATTCTGCCGAGATGCCAGGCATTTCATCCGTAGTCCACGCAAATACATCCTGATTAGTCCTTAGGAATTCTAGAAGCCCTGCCCGCTCTTCTTCTGTGAGTTTAGTGCCGATCTTCACTGTTCTCTCCGGCACATTCGGGTTTAAGGGCACCGTTTCCACTGGCTCTACTGGCTCTGCCTTCTGCTCAACGCTCTCAGGTCGATGCTCAATGTCTGATATACTCATTGTCTGTTGAGCGAGTTGGGTTGGCTTGCGACCTTCCGCACTCGCCGGGGTTGCGGCGAGCTCGACCTTCTTGAACGTGTCTTGATAACAGGCTCTAGCCATCTTCTGATTCCCTTTTAGCACTCCTACCCCTTGAGGAGTTGGGAACTTCATACAGAGGTGGGGCTGTGAGATAACAGCCTTCAGCTCGCACAGGGTGGCTCTTCCTAATATAGCATTGAAAGCTGATTCCATCTTAACGACCAGGAAGGTGACAGAAGCCATCCTGAAGCGTGGTTCTGAGCCCACATATATAGGAAGAGTAATAACTACCTCAACCGGGACGGGCTGGTTATCGAATCCATATATTGAGCCTTCATGCTTCTGCAGCGAGCTCGGATTTAGCTGCATCTTCTGGAAGCAACCCCAGTACAGGATATCTGGTGAACTGCCAGTGTCAATAAACACCTTATTGACATTATGATTGCCTATATGAACTGTTGCCGTAAAGGGATCTACATGGGGCATCATAATGTCAGACTCTCCTTCTGCTCGCTTGTAATCTGCCGGGCTGAATGTGATGGGCGTATTTTCCCATTCTGCTTCCTCAAACGGCCGTTTCAAGGGTCTATTTTTGTTGACGGTCATCACCTGTCGGGCATATGCCTTGCAAGCTCGGGCGCTCTGGCCCCCTGAGTGAACACCACCCGATATCATGTTTATTGTACCAGAAGGTGGGGGTATCCCAGCATAACCTACCCCTTTCCTGTCTTTTTGATTCGGGGCGGTAGTTCTCGGTCCCTGCCCTCTCCTGTTGAAAGGACGTCCTCGGTATGCTCTGCCTTGTTCCGAGGGATACTGGTTATCCTGATATGCATCCTGCGTCCCTCCATGCTGGTACCTCTGTCCTTGAGGTCGGTTGTACGCCTGTACAAAATGGGTTTGAATGGGTTGCTGGGTGTGAGGCTTCTGAACATACCCTTCTAGCTTCCCGTTACGAGCCAAAAACTCTAACTCGTCTTTCAAGTGTTGGCAGTCCTTTGTATTGTGACCATATACACGGTGGTAGTCACAATGCTTGCTCTTATATGCCCTCGGGGAATCATGTAGTGGGGGTGGAGGTCTCCTAACCCAGTGCTGAATTTGTGCCAGGATTTGAGACCTAGGTAAGGTTAAAGGAATGTAATTGGCATATTTCGGGAACTCAGCTGGTTTCCCCCATTGTTCACCGACCTTCTGCTTCTTCTTCTCTTCTCTTCTCGGTTGCTATTCCTGGCCTTTGCTCGGCTTATCATCAGCTCGTCGCTTGGACGACTGAAAGTCCTCTGACAGTATGAAGCTGGCCGACCTGTCATTCACCTCGTTCCACGTCTTCGGTGGGTTTTCAAGCAGGTCATCTAGGAACCGGCCACACTTCAACCCATGCAACAGGGCGGACAGGCAGATTGTGTCTGGGACATTATCAATGTCCAATGTGGCTTTGTTGAACCGCTGCATGTAATCCCTCAAAGACTCCCCCTCCTTCTGGTTAACCTGCATCAACTCAGTTGCTGTGCGCTTGATCTCCCTTTGGCTCGCAAATTTGTTAGAAAACAGCTTGGCGAGCTGGGAAAATGAATCTATTGAATGTTTGGGGAGTTTGTGATACCATCTTCTGGCTGTTGATTTTAGTGTCGCCGGGAACACTTTGCACATCATAGCATCATTGGCGTTTTGAATCCTCATGATGGCTTGATAGGTGTGTAGATGTTCATCCGGGTCTTTCGTGCCATCATATGTCTCTAGGTGGGGAATTTTGAATCCCTCTTGATATGGTTCTGTTGTGATGGATAGGTTCAGCGGAGCACTATCCAAATCCAAGGTCTGTTGGTGTGACCTGGGGCTTTTCAGCTCGTCAATGGATTTCTGTACATCCCGCAGCTGCCTTTCAAGGTCTGCGTTTTTTCTCATCAATTCTTCACTATATTTAGACGAGCTGGGCTCGATATGCAACTTCCCACTTCCCTTAGGCCTGGTCGGCACTACTATATTGCTAAGAGCGGGGGAGTTTCTAGTTGCAACAGCCGCAGCTGGTTGTGCATCCCTGTTCAGCAAAGGAATCAGGGGGTCATCAGGAATTAGCCGGGCAAGGATTTTACCCATTGCCATTTCGAGAATTCTGGTCCTCTCTTCGAGCTCGGTTGTCCGAGTAGGGTCTATCGACCTTTCAGGCCGTTCACGCTGTGAATTGTATGGTCTAGAAGGTCTTGATCTTGTTCCTGTTGGAACCTGGAAGTGTTCAGGCTGGGTTGCATACCCCGTTGGTGTTCTTTCATCATCATCCGTTTCACTTAAGTGATCCTGTTCGGCTCCTCCTACAAAAAGATTTCTTGGCATTGGTCTAAAGTCATTTAGGCCGGGCTCAGATACGTGAGTATCCTCCTGTTCGTCCACTTCATTTCTTGGAGGGCGACCTCCTGTAAAGGTACGGACCATTTTGCCTTTCAGCAGGTTAAGTCACACAACTTTTTGTTCGAGTTCCCACAGACGGCGCCAATGTTTCGGCAGCTTCACAATCCAACACTGTTGAAGTCTTCAGTTGCTTCTACACCTGAAAATCCCGAGGATGTTTCCTCGGGGAATACACTCCAACGCTCAAGTCAACAATACTCAATATTCTAGAGAGAGATGCTCTCAAGGAGTAATTGCAGAGAGAGAAGCGTAGAGATTAATTACCTTCATCGGAGGTAGTTGGGGGGTATTTATAGCCCCTTGGTGCTGACATATTTCTGCATGTGTGAGCACCCCATTGGCCCACGTGGCGCTGGTCACGTGGGTATGCTTGTACTGATGCTCCTTCAGCTTGGGCTAATATGTGGTAACCTAGGCCCGTTATGCATAGCCCAGCCCTGTTTGGGTGTCGGACTGGGCCTATCCCAACAGTGCTCAACATGGCTAAAATGATCATCACATTTTGGGAGATCTTTGGTGATGAGCAAAGCACATCCGGGACCAAGATGGAACTCACAAGAAGAACAGCTATACCTAGATCCCTCGATGTCATTAAGACAAAAGTTACATGCTTGCTGTAAGAATCTTTTTCGGTTAGTCTAATAGCATGTTTATCATGGAGAGAGTGATTAATTTTCAAAGATAGCTCTTTAAAAGCACATGATTTATTAACGAAAAATTCACAGTCGGGACAGTAGTAAAAAGAACTACCTGATAATGATTCTTTGCAAACAAAGCAATTAGAACACCGTTTAACTTCTTTGCTGTTGCTAATAAGGTCCTTTCTGATGAAGAAGAGTGGGTGTTCATCAACATCACTAAAATGTTGATCACGTTTTGGGAAATTTTCAATGACGACTTGTGGGACAAAGGCACATTTGATGTGAAGGTTGAAACGACAAGAAGAACAGTGGTAAAAAAATCCTCTAGAGTAGGAGAATGGTTGATCATGACAAAATTGACAAAATGATTCCCTATCCCATTTAGGAAGAGGAAGAGTAAGAGTAAGAGTGTGCTTCTCATGGAAGGGGTGATTGATGTACAATGGTAGCTCAGTCTCAGAACATGATTTATGAAGGAAAAGCTTACAAACAACACAAGTGTAAAAGGAAGCATCTGATAACTGTTCTAGGCAAACACAGCAATTGTGGTAAGAAGCTAGTTTAACTTCATGGCTAAGATTTTCGATGAAGAAGAGTGGGTGTTCAACATGAATGTGATGATCAACTTTTGGAAAATCTCCATTGAGGAATTGTGGGAGCAAGGCACATTTGATGTCAAGGTCAAATTCACAAGGAGAACACTGGTAAACAAATCCATTGACTTTATTACCACAAAAATCACAACATGCGATCTCTTTCCTGTTTGGTATTTTGGCTAAAAGAGTGAGAGGATGATTATCATGAAAGGGGTGAGCGATCTCCAGTGGTAGCTCAGAACATGATTTATGAAGGAAAAACTCACAGTCGATGCATGCATAGAACTTAGCTGAGATTGGCTGCCCACATCCTGATGAGCAATCTCCATGTCTAGTCTCACTGTCGACATTGCT
>BPVZ01000100.1:947414-957672 GCA_020521535.1 Rubroshorea leprosula
ATTAAATTTGACCAAGTTTGACATTAACTGCCTTAATTTAATTATTATATTATTTATTAAATAAATAAATATAAAAATTAAAGAAAAATGAAAAAAAAAAGAAGGTAAAAATGTAGAAAAAGAAAAGTAGAATCAATTTGATTCAACTGGTTTTGACTGGATTTGGACAAGTTTAGGTGAGTTTTAATTAAATTTGACCAAGTTTGACATTAACTGCCTTAATATCATAATTCGACCTTTTTTTAGAATTAGTTTCAATTCAACTGGTTGGTTGAACTGATCAAATAAGTTAGGTTTCAAAATAATAATTTTCAAGTTTCATGTTAGCTATTTAATGTGAAAAAGGTTTGAATCCTTTATTTTGATATCAAATTGAAGTTTTATAAATAATGTATATTTATTCAACTAACCTCTTATTTGTGTTAGAGTTAACTAAACCAAAAGACCATGATGAAAGGAACGATTTTGCAATTGAAAAAGGTTAATTACCAAATGTTAAAATTTTAAAGTTTGGGATAAATTTTCAAGAAAACTAAAGGTTAAGGACCAATAAATATTTAGGAAGCCTTTCACATTTTCTTTCTATTTCTGTTGATTTGTTATTCAACAACTAATTATCACTAGGCAAATTTCACATAACTTCTTTTTTTTTTTTTTGACAAGAGAAACATTTGTTAAGAGTTAGTATCTGTTAGAGGTCAGCAATAAAAATCAAAACTAGGTGATCTCCACTTACTACTGAGTAACGTGATCCATCCATTGGACCACATAGGGAGTTCAGCAAATTTCACATAACCTTAATTATGAATTTTCATTGACTTCATTGAAATTGATATGCAAGAATTGCAAAGGGAAAAATGACAATGACCTATTAATAAATTGGAGACCAGATACTCGCACCGACCAAAATACTACTTGGATATAGAGCTTAAGCTAATTCAAAGAATTTTAAATTCCAAATGAATTCCAACAAAAAAAGTTAAAAAGATTTATTTGAATAAAGAAGGCTAAATTGCTATCTGTGATCACGCAGAGACTCTTGGACACTCACTCCACAATGTGACTTGAGGAGAGCTAGGGCCGCAGCATTGAACATAGTCCCAACAAGAATCGGTGCAGCCAAGGTCGTCTATCTTGTTCTATCCCAGCTCTAGGGCAAGCTCAACAATATTGCACTCCGGGTACCAACACCAAGTGTTTCAATTGTTGGCCTTGTTGTGAATGTTGAGAAGGGTATTACATTTGAGGATGTCAATGCTGCCATTAGAAAGGCAGTTGAGGAGCCATTAAAGGCATATTGACCGTCTATGATGTTCCTTTTGTGTCAGTGGACTTCAGGTGCAGCGATGTTCCTTCTACCATTGACACTTCATTAACCATGGTAATGGGAGATGACAGGGTTAAGGTGCCAGCCTAGTATGACAATGAATGGGGTTACATGTCAGGATACATTCCTTAAAATCCTCTTGTTTCCAACTATAATCTTATTTGTGCCTTACCAGTTACTAACAGGAATATGATGGATATATGTAGCCAAAGGGTAGTTCATTAGGCACATCTTGTAGCAAGCAAGTGGCCTAGTATGCCTGCTGCACGAAGTGCTGATCCCTTGGAGGATTTCTACAAGACAAACCCTGCTGATGAAGAATGCAAATTTTATGAAGCGTAGGTCATATGAGTTTTCTTTTCAAGATGAATGTTACAATGATTAGGCTTTCGTAGCTGCTTATTTTGTAATGATAGTTGCTTCATCATGAAAATAGCCAAAGCTAATAATGAGATTGCTTCTAATTCTATTGCTTTTACCTCTCAAAATACAAGATTAATGAATCCATATTCCAATTAATTCCTATTACATTAGTTAGTTAAAACCTATCAGTTAAACCAAACATCGGTTTTCCAATGTCAAAAATTACTAATAGGTTGATCAATAGAAAAGCTTGACATACCAAACCATACTTGGGAAGGTAAACATGCATGTATCTTCTCCATGTGCATAGCATCCATCTGATAGGATTGTTTCTTATGGCTCTTTTCTTTTCCTTGAACTTCATCAGTGGCAATTGAATCAAGAAGTGAGCAATTACATTATCCTTGCACGTTACTATTATTATTATTATTATTTTTACAAACATGAGAAATTGTAGGTTTCCAAGCCACAGGCAGGAGTTGAACTCCCAACCTATCAGTTTAGGCTTGGGTGGTGAACCATTAGGCCCGTTAGTTAAGGTCAATTCCTCTACATATTAATTAATTGACGACTAAACAAATTATGAAATTTAAATATCTAACTTTTGTTGTATGCTTAATTTTCGTGCTTAAGAATATTCTAAAAAAGTACTAAACTGGTCTTTTTAATCAAGATTTTAAATTCATACCTACACAAGATGAAGTTGTTCAATTGCTTCAAGTCAATTTCTACTGTATTTTATTTGTCTCCTCCAAGCATGAAGCGTCTGGTGTCGCCCATCTGATCATTGACATTCTTTCAGCCTCAGCTTCTTCTAAAGCTTGCATCTCACAATCTATCTTGAATGTTAAAAGAAGTTAACTCTCCTAGATGAGTTTTTTAATGTTAGATGTCATGGACAATGCTAGAGACTACCTAACATGTAACTGATTTTTAAAACAGATGTCTCCATTATAGTAAATCAAAATATATGGACATGCGGCATCATGAAAAAAGAAAAAGTTGAGTTCCAAGTTGTACAAAATTGTGTCTATACATTTATAAAGCTCACTTGTCAAAGTAGATCTTCTTTTCAAAAGTAGAAATTGACAAGTAGAGCTATACTACCAGACTGTATTAAGTTGAATTAAAGTTGTTTTCTTATAAGAAAAAAATCAGAGCAAACTTTAGCAAAGCATAGGAATCGTACCTGAATGATCCTTAAATAGGCTACAAAGAAAGAAAATTAACATGAGTAGTGTTACGGTATCAGAGACAAGGACAATTCCTCTTCATGTATGAATTAAAATCTAGCAAATTTGACCATAAAACATAGTCATGGTAATATACCACCCTAGCAGGCAACAGTGGAAGCAACTGTGCCCAATTGGTCTGAGCAATCGGAATGCTTCCTATAGTAATCATCCTTGTGAGGATGAAATCTCCTTCGTAACAGTCTAATTTTTCCAAATAAGCCTGATATTACAAACTACCATATCCTTCACCCAGCCACACTCCATATGCCTGAAGGAAAAATTTAATTATAAATATTAAAAAGGTGTGCATGAAGATTAAAATGGCCAAATGCGAAGAAGTTGAAATATTAGCTGTGCTCACTATGCCTACTCACTCATAACAAATATTAGCTGTGCTCACCATGCCTACTCACTCACAAGGAATATCAGCTGTACTCACCATGCCTAGGCTACTGACAGAAACTTGTCCTCCACAAAAACTTGCAAATTATTTAACTTCAAAACCTAATAGCTTCTTCATCAAAGTTGAGAAGAAATGCCAACATGATCAGCTCAGAAAGTGAATTTATGTGATTTTCTTTCTCCCAAAGAATTCCTTTGGCTATTTCTTCAAAGAAATATGAAGCATATTAAAAAAGAACCTTTTGATTGGTAGTTCTGTCAATCTTCACAATGTGAAGCCTTGGTCTCTCCCTGTGCCAACATATCATTTGGCTAAACAACGTTTGCAGAAATTCTAGCAAAACTTTAAACCTGTTTAGGGAGCCTACTGAAATTGAAAGAAAAAAAAGGGGCAAAAACACATTAATATATAATGAATGCAAAAAAAAAAAAAAAATCCCAAGACCCAACTTGCTATAAAATTTGAATACAATGATAAAAAAATTATTCATTAACATTTCATGAACAACAATGGGAAGTCATGCTAAGAAGTGCCAAACACAGAAGCAGTATTTATGTTTCTACTTATTTCAATTTCCTCTTGTAGCTAGCTAAGGTTCAAATTAAGTAATTGTGGCTCCAAAAATTGAAAAGACCAAATTAGATGAATCAAAAGGAAATCAATTTCATACCAGTTTTGAATTGCCAACATCCAGAACCTTTCTCATCATAAACTTCTTACTTATATGACTTATATAACTAGATATACTTTTAACCTCCTTAGCAACACCTTTCTAATTCCTAACATCAACCTATTAGTTCCATGCATATAAGACATAAAAGTTAAAAACTATGAAATATTATAAATGTGACTAAGGTTATCAAATGGTTACCAATTTATAATTAAAAACTTGACCTGAGACAATAGGGATGATTAGTAAAATTGCTTTATAATCATCTATTCTCTTCAGAATTTAATAATCCAAATTCTCAACACTTTAACTATGGCAATTCAAGCTCATATCACTAAGAAAATATCAAAAGATTAAAAATTAAATTAGGTTTTTGTCTCTATATACAAAAAATAAAAACAAAACTTAGTAGCAACATTTAACTCATCTTAGATTTGCTACCAGGGTCATGAAAAGAGGTGGTTATGCTACTTGAACAAATGTGCAATCTCACAGGTTTTAAATTAAAGTCAAAACAGATTTTTTGCTTGGTAAATTTGACCCAAATCTGGAATTAAATCCATTAAATCCCAAATCTAATTACCTGCCACCCAGTGCTTTTTCCATGGTGTTCATGTATTCTTTGGTTTCCCTTGATTTTTTGCTTGGTAAATTTGACCACGGATTTTCATATGAAAACCGGTAAATGAAATTTATAATGGGAGTAGCACACAGTCCTAACTCCTCATACCTAACTCACTGCATACATAGGAAGAATTCATTTAGAAGGGAATCAAATTTACAAACTAAATTAAATTATTGTTAGCTGAGAACTATAAATTATGTAAAAAAATCCTTCTCATGAGATTGCAACATAATCTTAAACCAACTATCCTAATTCCCAGTATATATTCCTACTAATAAAACCATTGCAACTCACACGGGCCACAAGTCGAACAGTTGGTGTGCATGAGAAAGGCGCCACCTTCATTCCTGTGAATGAGAGCACCCTCGGCTTGGACATCAATGATCCAAATGGAGATGGATGCTCGCTTCAGAGCCCGCTCCTCCAAAACGCATGAGATTGCCAACGTCAGTGGGATTCTTCAAGTTGGATTTTATAGCAGAAGAATAGTAAAGGCATCCCTTTGTGTGAATTTCCTCTTCTCCATCGTTTTGGTCTGGTATGAGCCTTAAATTAGAGTCACAGACCATGGAATTAATCAAGCACAAAATCTTCATTGCCAGTGGCGAAATCTGCGTTATGTAAATAAAAAAAAAAAAAGAAGACGAAAACAATTGAGAAGCAACCCTGCAAATTCTGAGCGGAAATAGCTAGCAATTCCTTACATGTTATTTTCAGAAAGCAAACCCAGCAAATGATGGGCACAAACCTAAGCAGGAAATCGTTCGCGGAAGCAGCAACTGATCGAGCAATCATGGGGATGGTTCTTGCAGTTTTTCTATGGTAGAGGAATGCAGAACAGCGGAAGCATGTATCATCAAAACGTCTTCAACACTTGCCGTTTTGGGTCAGTTAATCCCATCGAGTCGATACCATCAAAACGTCTTCAATACTTGCAGAATCATATAAATCGCGACACTTCAAATGTAAGGCAAAGGGGCAATCAGAGTGGGGACAATTAAGAGCCAGCTGATCTTTGCAAGGATCGCCACACCAATGACATTTCGGATAGGGATATTTCTCACTCTGGAAATACCTGAGAGGTTCTTGATGAGAATCACATATAATATAATAATAATAAATGCTCCCGCGCTTGATGAATGGGTAATCTCCAAGAACGCAATCGGGATGAGCATCAAAATCGCACTCATCACACCGATAAAACCAGAGCTTTGGATCTCTTCTATCTTCACAGATTTCACACATGTGTTGAAATGGATCACCATCATCATCCTTGTAAGGATCTTCATAAATGAGTTTTAGAGGGTGATGGTGGAACCTATGTTCAGCTGTAAGGGGCCGTGTCATGCATCTGTAGTCCAAGGCAAAAAATTTGCAATTCTCCTCTTCCTCTGCCAGCGTGCATCTGTAACCACCATATTCACCCATTTCCTCACCGCAGCCACTACATGGTCCCTTGTGATCTTCATCACAGAAGAGGAAGTGCTGATCATGTGCTTCATGCTTAGTGATGAAATCGATCTCACTACATCTGTGGCAAATTTTCCTCCTATTACCATCAACTCCTTTCCAGATGGAACGAAAACCGCTGCAGTCATACTTACAAAATCGACACTCAAAATGGGACTCCATGATAACTGGAACAGGATCTCGAGAAGCCCAATGTGGTTTGTCCTCTCCAATTTGGGCACATGCCTTGTGAAGGGAGAAATTACACTCTGGTTGTGGACAACTATAAGCGGCCTCCAAGATCGGTAATGCACACCCATCGCAACATTTTTTATCACCATTCATAATAATCTCCTCCTTATCAAGCACTAATTCATGCTCGTGGCTGAAATGATCTATCTTGTCTCCTAGCGCCACAGCACAACTTGAAGAAGAAGAAGCCTCATCATCACTTTCCTCATTCTCTGACTCAACTTCGATATAAAGACGACCTTCATTCTTTTTTACGCAACTCCCATGAAGAACATAAGTACAATCTGAGTGCAAACATTTGTAACTCCCATACTCTGCCACCACCTTTTTGAAACAAAATTGACAGGTCCATTTTTCACCCACTTTTTGTGGAAACCTGTAGTTGTGGCCGAGTATATGATGATTGTGCAGTTTGAATTTGATGAGTTTTGGCAGGAAAATACAATCCCGATGGATCATGATGCTGCACTTTAAACAAAAATAGCGAGCGTTATCTCCTGCCCCCCCACATGCATCGCAAATGAAGGGATTTTTCCTCATGAATGGGCTCAACTGGTGGTCATGGATCTTACTTTTTGGGAAGAACCTGGGTAAGGTACACTCATGATGAATATAAAAGGCACAAGAGGGGCATTTATATCCAATTTTCTTCACATCCCGTTTATCTTCTTGGCAAAAGTTGCAGGTGTAATGCGCTGAAAATACAAGACTAAGAGGGTGTTCAGGGTGGGCAACATGCTCAATCTTAGCCCACAACTCTGCCTCACATTCTTTGTGAAGGAAAATTCTACAATCAGGACAATTGTAAAAAGAAGTGCCCAATAATGGTTTTGAGCAAACAGAGCAGGAAGCATTTATTTTAACTTCGTCGCTAAGAATTTGGACAAAGGCGAGTGGGTGATCATGGCTAAAACGATGATCACGTTTGGGGAGATCTTTGGTGATGTGCAAAGCACATCGGTCGTCAAGATGGAACTCACAAGAAGAACAGCTGTACCTAAATTCCTTGATAACATTAAGACAAAAGTTACATGCTGGTCTAGACCACCAAGAGGGGCTGCCTTTTTTGAGAGTAAGAGCATGTTCATCATGGAAAGAATGATTAATTTTCAAAGGCCCCTCTTCAAATGCACACGATTTATGAAGGAAAAGTTGACATTCTGGGCAGTAATAAAAAGAACTACCAGATAATGAGTCTGGGCAAACAAAGCAATGAGAACGTAGTTCAACCTTATAGCCGTCGCTAATAAGGTTCTTTTGGATGAAGAAGAGTGGGTGTTCAACATGAATGTGATGATCAACTTTTGGAAAATCTCCATTGAGGAATTCTGGGAGCAAGGCACATTTGATGTCAAGGTCGAAATTACAAGAAGAACAATGGTACAACAATCCTGCAGAATAAAAACTCTCCTGACAAAATTGACAACGTACTACTCCATCCACTTTAACAAGAGTAAGAGCCAGAGTGTGCTTCTCATGGAAAGGGTGATTGATGTTCAATGGTAGCTCAGTCTCAGAACATGATTTATGAAGGAAAAGCTCACAAGCAAGACAAGTGTAAAAGGAAGAATCAGATGATAACTGTTCAAAGCAAACACTACAATGGTGGGAAAAATCTAGTTCAACTTCATGGCCAAGATTTTCGATGAAGAAGAGTGGATGTTCAACATGAAAGTGATGATCAACTTTTGGAAACTCTCCATTGAGGAATTCTGGGAGCAAGGCACATTTGATGTCAAGGTTGAAATTACAAGAAGAACAATGGTACAACAATCCTGCAGAATAAAAACTCTCCTGACAAAATTGACAACGTACTACTCTATCCACTTTAACAAGAGTAAGAGTAAGAGTGTGCTTGTCATGGAAAGGGTGATTGATGTTCAATGGTAGCTCAGTCTCAGAACATGATTTATGAAGGAAAAGCTCACAAGCAAGACAAGTGTAAAAGGAAGAATCAGATGATAACTGTTCGAAGCAAACGCTGCAATGGCGGGAAGAATCTAGTTCAACTTCATGGCTAAGATTTTCGATGAAGAAGAATGGGTGTTCAACATGAAAGTGATGATCAACTTTTGGAAACTCTCCATTGAGGAATTCTGGGAGCAAGGCACATTTGATGTCAAGGTCAAATTGACAAGAAGAACAGTGGTAAACAAATCCATCAACGTCCCTGTCACAAAAATTACAAACTGCAGGCCCACTTTCGTATGGTGAATCAGATAGAAGAATGAGAGGATGTTTATCATGGAAGGGGTGAGTGATGTTCAATGGTAGCTCAGAACATGATTTATGAAGGAAAAACTTACAGTCGATGCATGCATAGAACTGAGTTGAGATTGGCTGCCCACATCCTGATGAGCAATTAACACTACTAGTCTCACTGTGGACATTGCTCCACTCTTCAAAGAAATGCAGTGGATGTTCATGAAGAAAGTTTTTGGGCTCCATCCGCTCTCTCTCTGTATATATATATCAGAATGCAGATATGTGAGACAATAGCAAGTGAGATGGGAAATATAAGTTGTTGAAAACTAGTTAGCTAGCTTCAGGTGAGGATGAGGTATCCATTAAAGCAAGGAGCAACACCCTATTTACAAACTTTGAAAAACCACTTACACCACTGTTGTAAGTGTGTGACAAAAGGGAATTGCGTCAAATTAAACTCTCTTGCTTCTCCTTTCCTTTATTCCATTTTCTTTCTCATTTGCCCTTTCTCTTTTCCTTGCTCCTTTTCTTTTACTGTTTTTCTTTTTCCATTATTAGCTAATTAAGCAAACAATTAAACATAAAACCTCACTCAGCTCATTCCCAAGTGCAGTATTCATCACACTTGGCATAAAGGCATCATGCTTCTTTACTGTATCATTGCTGAGAATCGCTTTAATGTTTCCCTAAGTCTATGAGAATAATATGAGAGTATAAATAAAGGATTTTTCATTCAAAATATTATTGAAAGCTTTCATACTTGTTTGATCTTATAATAATAATATTTTATAGAAGACATAAACTCTAATAAAAAAAAGAAAGAAAAGACATTCAATTAAAAATAAATTTAAAAACTAATAAGATACTTGCATACTAAGTTTAGAATAAATAGAAAAGATATCTTGAGAAAGCATTTATTTGCTTTGAAGCCTTAAAAAAGTAAAATCCTAATTAAAATAAAGGTCTAACTTGTAAAAGAAGCAAATCTTTGAATGCAAATTAATTTTGAAAGTTGAAACCCATTTTGTGATTTTCATTTCTTTTAGATTCCGCATCATTCTTTCCCACTATTGTAAACTTAGCCTCGAAGTTTTAAAATGTCGAAGCATTAGAAAGCTTGAAGTTTCAAGGTAGTTCCAAACAAGAAAATATTCCTCAAATTAGTGTATATTCAAATTAAATTACTTTAATTAAAACCTATAATCATTAAAACCTATTGTATGGTATATATAGAATTAAAATAATAGCACAGTTTACTAAATAATATATAATATTTTCAATAAGAAACGGTCTTTTGTATTTTTCGTTTTTGTCTATGACGTGGGGGCACAACATGGAGTTAAAGGGATTTTACCGTAACTTGTTAGAAAACTTTTTTAAATCTCTTAATATTAGGCTGAAAATTTTATTTAAAGTTAATAAAATAAAATAAAATGTTAGTGTATATCAATTTTGATAAATTATATTTAAAAATTAAAATTTTAATTCAAAATTTAAAAATTTATCATATTAAATATTAATATCTAAATTTAAAAATTAATTATATATATTAATATGAGATTAATGCGTATCAATCAAAATCCTAACCTATATTTAAAAATCAAGATCCCAATTTAAAATTAATAATTCAAAAACCTACCTTACTAAATATAGATATTTAGATTTGAAAACTAATTATATTAAAATATAATTAATTTTCAAATTTAAATATTAACATTAATAAAATAAA
>BPVZ01000101.1:12557-41159 GCA_020521535.1 Rubroshorea leprosula
CAGGAAGTTCGGATCTGCTCTGAGTCTTGTTTGTTACTCCGCAAAATGCGCGTTCTTCACTCACTCTCCCTGGGTAATTCAATTCTTCTGCTTCTTTCCTCTTTCAATTTTCCATTCTGTATCTTAGATATGAAAGTATAGTCAATCAATCAAATATATATATCAGTGTGTTTATTAATTAAGATTCTTGGCTTCATTTCGAGAGAAATGATTTTGTAATTTGGATTCGCAGTATTGATTAATTAATCATGGTAATTGATTCATTCTACATTGTTTTCTGTTTGAATCAGAGAATTTGTAGGCGAGATCATCGGATTCTAGCAGTAAATCTGTTGGCATGACGAGGAGGACGAGACGGTATGGAGACGGCGGAGGAGGTGTTCACTTCTCTCATTCCAACTCTCGCTCATCCATTCTTCTCATTGTCTTGGTACTTGAACTTGATTCCTTCATTGTTGTTTCCTTTCGATGTTTATTTTCTGAGATTGAAAATCATTGTTTTGTTTCCTTTAGACATTTCGTCCTTTTAAATCAAGTTTCCTCCTCCCCCTCTTCTTTTTTTTTTCAGGGCACACTGCTTCTTGTTGCCTACTTGCATGGTGGCTCAGGTTTGTTTTTTTGCCTTGCCTTAAAAGGTAGTAATGCATGTTTTTATGTCATAGCTCATTGGAGAATGATTTTATAACCATCATCCTTAATTAGCTTAGTCAATCTTGGTATCTAGGCTTTTGAATTTTTTGAATTGAACTGGCATGTATGTTAGTTTTGATCTGTGTATTCTCTGAAACAATGCCCCTGTGATCGGAGTTAATCAGCCTTATTCATACTTGAGTAGCTAAAATATATATATATATATATATATATATATATATATTGCGACCTTGTAATAGCATATCCTTTTCAATTTTTATTTGATTGAGATGTCAAACTTTTTTACATACCATATGTCATGTTTCAATATTCTGTATTTTCTGATTTATCTAGCTAAGTGCACACATGTATCACTTTGTTAACTCAACTTCATTTGTTGTGTAATAGGATTTGGGGGCATCAGAGATATTAGTAGGGTTGAAGGTAATGCTGGCTCATTTGTGTATATAACTATATATCTTCATGTTATATAACGTATGCTTTATTTTAGGTAACTCTTTTCATGCCTATATAACCATACCTCTTTCTTGTCCTAGAGTAATAAGTTTCTAAAAAGTATACAAATATTGTTGTTACTGGTTAACTTGATAAGTACACAATTTCTATGGTTGATAGATGCTCTGCAAAATCTTCCGGACTGCAAGTGTTAATCTTCCATATGCTGAAAACGGAAATTAATTAACTTAGAACTTACATCATACCGAAAAATACTTAATCTTAAATGGGTCAGCAGTAATAGGATACTTAAAATGGAGATACAGGAACAGGAAGCATGTTTTCCCTACGTTGCTGCATATTTTCCACTTTTCTTTTACGAATGAGTGCATTTACTTTATGCAGAAATTGGAATTTAGCTGATCATATTTTAGAGCTGGAATTCATAATTCAAACTATTCTATTCTTCTCTTAAATTATGTCTAATATCCTGTTTCTGGCTAGACTCTAAATCTTGATGATATCCTAATTTTCGAAGATGCCCTACTGTTTGTCTGGGTAATTGTAGACTTTTGGATGTTTTAGTACTTTTTTATATTGATATATCTTTCTTTTTACTTTAGAAAGACCTATCGAATTGTCATTATGTAACAAATCATACTTTCTTGTAAGAATATGATTTTATCTTCTGGTCCAGGTGATTTTTCATGCACGTTAGAGGTTGAACGAGCAATTCCTGTTTTGAAAGAAGCATATGGAGACAGCATGCATAAAGTTTTGCATATTGGTCCTGATACTTGTTCAGTAGCTTCTAAATTGTTAAAAGAAGATGCAACTGAAGCTTGGGGTGTTGAACCATATGACATAGAGGATGCTGATACTAAATGCAAAGGACTAGTGCGCAAAGGCATTGTGCGTGTAGCTGATATCAAGTTTCCTCTTTCATACAGGCCAAAATCATTTCCTCTTGTAATTGTGTCAGATGCACTGGATTACTTGACTCTAAAATACCTTAACAAGACACTTCCAGATTTGGTGAGGGTATCAGCTGAAGGTCTTGTAGTATTCACAGGTAAATGCAGCTTGTATTTACCCTCGTTGATCAGATACCACCAAATAAGTTTGCACTCTCTCTTTTTATTCACTATCTTCAGTTAGTTTGCTATTTGTTGAATTCTTGACTCCCATTTTCTGTGAAAATCAACTATAAACTTATGTGTTTAATTGGATGATTATTAGCAAGATTTTCTGGTCCTTGCATGATAGTCTCTTTTTCATGTTGATATTATTGAAATTTAGGAGCTACCAACAGTTACTTTAAATTTTATTTTGACTTTTTCATCTGGTTAATTAGTATTTGGGTTTCTCTGTATATACATCACATTGAAAGTGATATACTAATTTGGTTAATCATTCATTAAAGTTAAGCTTCTACAGCAGTTTTCTACAAGTAAGATACATGATAAATATATTAGTTTGGAAAGTATTTTTTGTTAGCCATTTGACATTCCAAGAGTTTCTTTCATCGTTGTTCATGTAGGTACTCCAGGTCGAAAGATAGCTAAAGTTACAGAAGTGTCTAAATTCGGGAGGGCGGTAAGTGGCTATCAATTGAAGGATCATAACTTGTTCCTTAAATACTGCTTGGTTATTTTAAAATTGACATTGGTTATAAACACGATTGTTTGAAAGCCCACCAAACAACTTACATTGTTTGAAAGAACCTTTGATATTCCAGCTTCCAGTAAAAAAGTATAGACAATTGTGGTAAAGCTTAACCGACATATATCTAATTTTCAATTGACGAATAAATGATGTGCAATTAAGCAACATCAAATGCATCCAACCTAAGAAAGTTGGTAATGAAAGTGAAAAGTGGTTCTTCAAAAAGGCGATCTGCTTATTCCATACCAATTGATGTTCTGAGGAGCAAAGAAGTACTAGATTTATGCATTTTGATCTTGTACTTTTCCTTTAATCTTGATTGCTTAATTTATGATGTCGTCTTTTGGTCCTAGCTCATTTACTTACTTATCTTCTAGCTAGCATATTTTTTGGTTATTTAAGGTAACATTTTTCGTTAAACCTCGAGTAATATGTACACTGTTTATGTAATTAATGTGACATACTGAATTTTTTTTCCCTTCTGAAGGCTAAATTTAGGAGCTCAACTTGGTGGGTACGGTATTTTGGGCAGACCAACTTAGAGGAAAACGGAGCTGCTGCTAAGAAGTTCGAGCAGGCTTCAACAAAGACGTCGTATACCCCAAGTTGCCAAATTTTTCACCTCAAGTCACTCCATTGATGACTTCTTTAAATGGTTTCTTCATTAACTATTTATTGATCCAGTTCCCTGGTGCTGCTAAATCCAATGTTCATTCACCCCTCTCTGTAAGTTTATTTCAATTTTGTCACATAATTGGACTTGGTTATCCTTCAAGTTGCCCTTTTTTTTCTTTTTTTAATTCGAACCACATTAATATTTCATTTGTTGAAGCAACGCATGGCTAATGCCTAATACTATGGTCTTATCTCATACTTGCTTGCAAGACGAATCCTGCCAGCGGAGGAACTATTTATGCCATACAATGATCGTCAAATCCCTTAAACCGTTCAATCCAAGACTTCTAATCTATAACATTTTAATGCTCTTTTTTTATTATTATTATTATTATTATTATTATTATTATTATTATTATTTTAATATTAGAGGTGGAACTCGAATTCAACACATATCAAATATAATATGAGAAGTTTTATGTAAAAAAGAGGTGATCATTAAACCATAAAAACATTCTCATCCTAATGCACTTTTTAAAGAATTATTTCTGTTATATTTTATATATTATAATAAAAATCTAGTGCTCAATTATTGCACGTTGTTATGTGAAATAAGAACTGGATATCTCCATTACCTATTTTCAAAAAAAAGAAAAAAGAAAAAAGAAAGAACTTGATATCTCCAAAAGGCCACATAATTTAAAGATTGGGTTGGCATGTTAGGTTAAACCCCAAGTTAGTCCCTCAATTATTGTAAGACCCTTGAGTCGGTCCCTTAATTAAGAAAATTCTTGATTTGGTCCTTAAATTTTGTAATTTGTCTCCAAATTGATCATTCCGTTAAAAATCTGATGATATGTCAAATTATTTTGACATGTAAGAGTTACAACATGGAAAAAAACAATGACATGACCAAAAAAAAAAAACTTAAAATATTCCCTTTATTTCTCTTTCTCTCTATTTTATAGGCCACCACAATAAAAATTTAATAGAAGAACTAATTTAGAATCAAATTATAAAATTTTAAAGATCAAATTAATTTTTTTTTTAAAAAAATTGATTCAAGGATCTATATAATAGTTTCCAAAACTAAGTTGGGAGTTTAACCTATTGGTTACTATTACAGCTATCTTCAAGGCAGAAAGATATTTAGGACTTGTTTATAAGATTTTTTAAGAAACATTACTATTAAAGATTTACTTCTTTGCAAAATTGTGTCCGACTAGCCATCCATTTTTGGGTTCTTTTGAAATGACACTAGTTCTGATTTTGGGTTGGTTGAGACCTCTCTACGAACGGACAAAATTGACGAAAAAGATCAAAAAGATATTGCGCTTCATGCTAGTTGGACAGATTGGTAGCTGTAATGGTTGATTTTTTAATACATTAAAAAAAGAAGAAAATATATTTAATATTTATTTTAATTAATATTTTATATATTTTTAAATAATAAAAAATTTAAAAAGTCAAAAGTTAAAGAATCAAGAAATATTTTTAAATAAAATCTTAACATACAAAATTGATGGAAGGAAAAAGAGTATACTTTTTATAATTGAGAGATTAAAATTGTTTAAAATTAAAAGTTTATGGATTAAATTTAGCATTTAACAAAAAAAAAAAAAAAGACACTGGACAAGTTAAAGATTCGATCATACTTGATATTATTTTTCTATAAGTAAATAAAAATTTTATTCATAATATAAATCTTTAGGACAACTCATTTTTTAGCTTTAAAAATGATCATGTAAGTGTCTATCTAATCTCATTTAAATCCATTATATTATGGGATTTTTACCTAGTATAAAAAAACAATAAAAAATATAAGAACCTCAATTCTATGTAATTTTTAATAAATTAAACTTTGACAACTAATTGAGGAAATTATTTTTAAAAAAATTAGCTTCTTGTCATGTTATGTTTTTTTAAATGTACTTAAAAAATATCTTTAAATTTGTTGTCATAAACTAATAAATACCATATCTCATATAAATCAATTAACTGTAACAAAACTCCAATAGAAATCCGATGAGGATGAGTCAAACATACTTTAAATACAACTTTCCAATATTTGACATATAGGACAAATCAAACATACCCTCTTTAAATAGGATAAGTCAAATATACTCATTTAAATACACAACTTTCTTCTATTTGAAATTAAAAAAAGTGTTTTATAGAGTAAATTATTGAATATTAAAATTATAGAATGGCTTATGAATTTATTAAAATGTATTTAATAAAATTATTTTTTACATTATTTTATTAAAAATATTTTAATAAATTTTATAAGATAAATTATATTTTTAATATATAATTTGAATTATAATACATAAATCTCATTTGACATATAGAATAAGTCAAAAATACTTACTTTCGCACATCTTAATTATACACAATCTCTAATCAGCGTGAAAGCTTAAGGGCAATTGTTTTAACCTATTAAAAATAACAATCAATTATTGATTTTACTCAAATAAGTTAGGTATTTTGAATTATAAATATTAATAATTATCAATTAACATATATCAATTATTAACTATTTTAAAAAAACTAATCCAAACAGCAGTGTCTCTGTCTCTTTCTCCTCAACTTTGTGGTCACTCTCACTCTATCTCCATCATCTAGTATTAGGTGAAAGATTAAGCTACTCAACTTTGTGTAAACCTTAATAGGTTTTTCTAAATATGTTCTAATAACTTAGGTAGGAGTGTCATTAATATATTTTTTAATAATTAATTTACATAAAAAATATAAAAATAAATATTAATTTTTGTATTAATACCACATGAATGATTATTAAAAATTAAAAATTACTTAAATAAATAAATAATATAGTAGAAATTAAAGTGGCAAGAAAATTTAAACAAAATTAAAAACTACTAAAAAATTTATAATAATTTTCAACTAAATTTTTAGTTATATTAACCCTACTTATTAATTTTTAGATTTAATAAGATTTGATATGATTTCAATTTGATTTTTAATTAAAAAAAAATACAAAACCAAATCAACCCCAACTTCATCTATTGTATTTTTGGTCAATTTAAAGATTTTTTTCAATCGAGGATTTTTCCGCACACCCCACCCAACGAAAAACGACTAGCTTTCCTCTCCATGACAGTTATGGCGGTTCTACTTCAGGACTGGCACAACGACCTGTCCGTTTCCGTCGCTGTCACAAGGATTTTCTCCAAATAAAAGAACTACTACTAATTTTATTAATTAATAATTAATTACCTTAATTAATCATCGAGGCATTCCCAATAATCTTTGGTTGCAATGCGTGGATGGACAACCAAAATTCCTGAAAATATAACAACTGAAATCGCTTGGAAGATAATCCAGTTTTCTGTTTTTCAAATTTAGGGTTCTTAATTTCAATCTGAAATCCTATCCCAATCAAGTTGGGTTTATGTGAAGTACAAGTAAAGCAAAACGGACTTGCAGTCGGATTATGAGTTTTTTCAGGCTCCTGAATTCCTCTTTTTGCAGTAATTAACGTGTCCTCTCACTTCATTTTGCTATCATTTTCCAAGAAATTGGGCTCTTGGCTCTGGTATTTGCAGAGGTGCTCTAGAATCCTTTACATCCTATGATTTTCCCTTGTTTCCTTCTTCAGTTAATGTGGTTCTGGTAATTTAATTTTTTTTTTCTTATTGATATTTTTTCTTTTTTTCTTTTTTTTGCAATCAGTGATGTTGTTTTCCAGAAATTTTTTAACTTTTCATTGTTGCATTGAATTCCCAAATGTATAAAACCATAATTTTGCTTCCTTTACGACTTTTTTGTTTGGAAACATGTTTTAATCAATACATTTTCAAGAATTCGTTTGGGATTAGAAGGAACACATAGGTACAATTTCTTGCATTAATAATGGGAGGGGCGGACGAATGTGCAAATTTTCGTCAGGCTCAGGAGGGTTTTTTTTTTTTTTTAAAACAGTGTTTGATGCTGTGTTAAATCAAGGACGTGCATCTCCATTCTTGGATGATCAGATTTGTATAGCTTGCAATTGTTGTGAAGTGAGATGAACATTGGTGGTTTTTTAACCTCTGCTGGGATTAATATAGCAATATGCGTGGTGCTTTTTTCCTTGTATTCTATACTGAGAAAGCAACCAAGCAACATGATTGTGTACTTTGGGAGGAGGATCGCTTCAGGACGGGTTAGACGGAAAGATCCTTTGTGCTTAGATAGATTTGTGCCTAGCCCTAGCTGGATTTTGAAGGCCTGGGAAACTACTGATGAAGAACTATTAGAAATTGCTGGTGTAGATGCTGTAGTTTTCATGAGGATAATCGTTTTCAGGTCGCTAACTCCTCCTTGGACAATGAAATCCTCTGTATATATTCTTTTAATTTTCTGACACCTTGGACTCACCTTTTTATACACTGCATATGTTTTTCACCCATTTATACAGTTAGCCTCGCTTCCATGTTTGTAAAGTTAGTTTCTGCATTTCATTTGCAGTACTACTAACTGTTCTGCTTCTTTTTTCATTTTCTATTTTTCTTTTTTTTCAGTATTCGGGTATTCTCCATTTCTGCTTCGATTTGTCTTTCTCTAGTGCTTCCAGTGAATTATTATGGAGAAGGAAAAATAATGCATCACAAGCAAATGCATGCTGAATCGCTAGACGTATTTACAATTACTAATGTAAAAGAAGGTTCAAAATGGTATGGTCTCTTGGGCCCTTGCAATGATGAGTTGATTCTGTTAAACAATTCTAGATGCTGCCTTATGGCTTTCTCTTGAAGTCTACTAAATATTTGTATAGCACATGCAACCAAGAGGGAAAAATCAAGGTCTTTTTCCTTTCTTTTCTTTCTCTTGGTTGCTCTCATCCTTGCAGGCTCCTAGCAGGGTGCAACTGTACTATATAACCTTTCTATTCCACTATGGTTGCCTCTCCAAGCTGACATATTTGGTGCCAGTCCCCAACATAGTGATTATTTTCATCCAATATGTTGGAGTAGAAATGTGGTTCTTTTTTTCTTTTTTTTTTTTTCTTTTGTTTATTTATTTTGTTTTATTTTTTTTACTTTCTCTAGGCTCTGGGCTCATTGTCTGGCATTATATGTCATATCCTGCACTGCTTGTGTTCTACTTTACTTTGTAAGAATGTAAAACCATGTTGCATTATACATTCATGTCTGGTTCGAATTTTTTTATTTATTCTTAAGTTTTTATTATCAGGTATTATTTTAATTGTTTTTGCTTTCCTCTAGGAGTATAAAAGCATCACAAAAATGAGGCTAGTATACATTACTGGGTCTCTTCCTAATCCAAGTCATTTCACAGTTCTTGTCCGTGGTATCCCATGGTCTCCAACACAATCATACAGTGACACAGTGAAAACATTCTTTACAAACTATTATGCATCAAGCTATTTGTCACACCAAATGGTATACCAGGCTAGTAAAGTTCGGAAGCTGATGGTATGCATCTTTCTTATACCACACATAAGAATGACTAGAAGGCCTTCTAATTTTCTATTCTATACTTTTTTATTTTTTGGTGTCTCTTATACAATTGTGACTTGTGACAAAAGTTAATTATTTATTTTTAAAATAAGGCAAGAATTTGGTAGTGATGATTATGTATTGTGTTTGAGTTGGGCTTGGTTAATGCATCTTTGCAGAATGATGCAGAGAAAATGTACAAGATGATTAACACTGTTGCTGTTGAACCAGAAACAAGTTTAATGCCGTGCTTTTTTTGCGGAGGGACCCTACAATCCTTTAAGATGTTTAAAGAAACAGAAAGTGTTAACAGTACCACCAACCTTGCTGCGGTGGAACTGAGTGAAAAAATTAAAAATCTTGAAGTAAGACAAGTGAAATAAATACATTTCTGAGGTTGTTACTCACTCGTGTATTATAATTTATATGATATTGAATGGGTTTTGGTCATTGTTACAGGAGAGTCCAGCTGCTTTTGTTTTCTTCAAGACTCGTTTTGCTGCTGTCATTGCTGCACAAGATCTTCAATCATCAAACCCCATGTTATGGGTGACTAAATTAGCTCCTGAACCACATGATGTTTATTGGTCTAATCTCTGGATACCATACAGACAACTCTGGCTTCGTAAAATAGCAGTTCTTCTGGCTTCTATAGCCTTTGTGGTTGTGTTTATTGCCCCAATTTCATTTGTAAACATCATGACCAAACCAAATAAGCTATCACAGATATTTCCATTTCTCAGAGAAATTCTAAAAAAGTGAGTATCATACTATCAATTTTATGGGATTAATTCTCTCTTTCTCTTTAATTTTACTACTGCCATTGTTGATTGGGAAATGCTAATCTGTTGATGTCATATGTGGATAAGGGCACAATTGGTTGCAGCAAATAAACTTGAATCTGGAAATTCCCATGCCAAATACATACATCCTTATGTATAGAGAAACTATTTGTAATAAGAATTGTAGTTGATGCAACTATAAGGATTATAGTTAGTTTCCTTATTTCATTTAAATATGATTATAAACTGCACTCTAATATGGAGATCAGAAAGTTTATAAGTGGAGCTCACTACGGTGTTGTTTCACCATCAACATTTAAGCATGGGTATTTCTTGAGCACGGGCATGGTATGGGTATTCAAGCTAAATTTTTTAGAAGAAATAGAAGGCAACAAGTGGAACTTCAGTGACCATTGTGGAAATGAAAGTAGAATAGAGTAATGAAAACTTAAGCTTGTGACGTTGAATTAGTCTTCTTATGGTGGATTACTGGTTGTTACATTTAGTTTCTTATAGTATTTTATTAAACATATTCTTTACTTTGTTCACTACAGTTCATTTTTATGTTGATATTCATGTTTTATGGTTAATACATGTAGCAAATCCCTTTAACAGGTGTTATAAAGATGAATTTTTTTGTTTCAGATGTTAGGAAAGTTTCCTGTGATTAGGTTGTTTTGGTCAATAGCCAATTTTGTTCTATTTTGTTAGGCAGTTGGGTTTGGTTTTATATTTTGTCGAAAATATCAAACTTTGAAGTCCATGGGGGTACTGGTACCAAGCTGGTTGAATAGGAAAGTCTAGTTAGTGTATTGAACGTAATGGGTTGCCTTTGCCATTTCATCATATTTTTGGATTTTTTAAGTCATCACTTGGAGGGAAACAAGGGAAGATAAGTGGGAGCATGTAAGAGAGTTGACTGCAGAAATGACATTGCTTATATCATGTTCTATGTGCAGGAAGTTTATGGAACGGCTAATAACAGGTTACTTACCAAGTGTGATTCTGATCTTGTTTCTTTACACTGTTCCTCCAACAATGATGCTATTTTCAAAACTGGAAGGACCTACCTCACTAAGTGGAAGGAAAAAAAGTACATGCATCAAAATTTTGTACTTCACAATTTGGAATGTTTTCTTTGTCAATTTTCTTTCTGGGCATTTTATCGACAAGTTCAAAGTGTTCTGGAGTGTAAGAGATATACCGTCACAACTTGGCAAAGCAGTGTCAAATCAGGTGATTCTTCATGATTCCTTAATATGTTGCTTTCATATTTGCTGCATCTTTTGTCCTATCTCTAGACATGGTTAAATTGATCTCTCAGTGTCAGTTATACCATTTTTTTTCATTTGAGATGTGTGAGAAACTTATTTGTGAATCTAAAGTCTATGTTTGGAATTTTGATTTTCTGAGTTTTGAGGTTGTAAATATCTAACCAAATGATAAGACCTAATGTCTGACTGTGGTTGAGGTTGCCAATACTTCAAGATGTACAGTCTAGTGTTAGATACAAACTTTTTTTTATCTCATTTTCATGTATTGATAAGTGCATCCAATGAGTTTTGTATGTCTAACTGCAAATATAAAGCCTCTTTTAACTATTGTTTTGGCCCTTTGAATATCTGCAGGCTACATTCTTCATGACTTATGTTTTATCTTCTGGGTGGGCAAGCTTGGCGTGTGAAGTCATTCAACTTTTTGCACTTCTCTGCAATGTTATAAAAAAATTCGTACTCAGAATGAAGGACGATCCACCAGATGCCGTTTATTCCTTTCCACATCATACTGAAATTCCAAGACTGCTTTTGTTTGGGCTCATTGGCTTTACTTGTTCTGTCATGGCGCCATTGATCTTGCCCTTTTTGTTAGTCTACTATTTCCTTGCTTATCTTGTCTACCGAAATCAGGTGCATGTTTCTCCAATCAACTACATGTTTTTCCTACATTTTTGAATCAAACATATGAATGTTTACTCGCATTTCTTTCTTAAGTATCAGTGATTGTGTTTTTAAAATGTGTTTTACTATGTTTTGTAACTTTTGTTAGTCTTGCGGAGCACGAAGGAAGTATGCACATTTCAAGATACCTATAGTTTAAATTTCAAAACAGAGGGGGATAACAGTCTCATTTAAGATTTTTGGCTTAAGGGATTCTTAGGATATTCAAGTTCCTAAGTTTATTTGGTGACAAGACTAAACCCCTGTTCCAATGAATCTAAATGTGTTGTATTTACTTCAGAATCTTAGGTTGAGAGGACATTTGTTTCAAAAAAAAAAAAAAAAAGAGGAAAAACAGTTCTGTAAGTAGAGCTTATTTTTGAAACAATACATGTCTTACGGTTCTTTGATAATCATTGTGTTTTCTCATTCAATTATTTCAGATTCTCAATGTATATGTGTCAAAATATGAAAGTGGGGGGCGATTCTGGCCTATTGTTCACAACACAACAATCTTTTCATTGGTGGTGACACAAATTATTGCTCTTGGAGTTTTCGGAATAAAACGATCACGAGTTGCATCTGGTTTCACCATTCCATTGATTATTTTGACTTTGCTGTTCAATGAGTATTGTAGGCAGCGGTTTACCCCCATTTTTAAGAGGACTTCTGCACAGGTAGCAATCGGAAAGCTCTCTCTCAAACATAAATCTTTCTATTGGTTGCAAGTATGATGTGACAGTATCTTATAGATTCTAATAGAGATGGATCAACAAGACGAGCAGTCCCACCGGTTGGAACAAATTTATCAACAGCTCCAATCTGCTTATTGCCAGTTTCGGTTCAGATATCATGACATGTCCCGAGTTGGACATAGTCATCGTCATGGAGATTGGGATAGCATTAAAGATCCAGAGTCTCTAAAGTCAGGTAAGGGTTCTGCCAGTGCTTGGAGGTTCTGTAAGAATCAGAGAGGGATTGCTTAGATTATATTGTTTTTATTCTTTTCAGGAAAGCATCTTGTTGAATTTAATAAACCATGGAATGTTAATCACAACTTGGAGTGGGAAGCGAGTAGTGGCAAGGAAATTAATTAACTGTATTGTTGATAATACATGTCATCGCACTAAAATTTCAGCTTATGCATTAGCACCAAAAATTGTGCCAATGCTGCTTGCAACCAAGGTTGGGAAATCCCAACAGAAATTCACATATAGTGGGTTGTAGAGGAGGGAGCGGATACTAGAAGCGGTTACCAGTGGGACGTTTAGGGGGCCAAAATTTAATGCTGCCTGCGAGATTGTATTGTATATATTTTTTGTTCTGTATACTCTCTAGGGGTGAGGAAAATATACAAAAACTTTGATATGGATACTACATATGTGCAGTTTCGATTCAGGACTCAGTTTTCTCTGTAAATTACCTTCATTTGTGTAACAAGGGGAAAGCCACATTACATGCTGTGCTTTAGGAAGTTTTTGGTTAATGTTCTGTAAATAAGAAGCAGTTTCTATTTCTTTTACACCATAGTTAGAAATAAGTTCAAAACAATTTGTACAAGGCAGAAGAGGAAGATAGGTTGGGGTGTGAATTCTCAACGACTTTTTAAGGATATTTCTCATATTTATTTGGTATCATCTCATCCGTATGTCCCGTGCATATAATGTCTAAAGCTGTCAAATATTGTAGGCAATGATTCCAACTACGAGGACCAGCAAATTACAGGAAATATAAGATGATCAAGAACCATGCATGCATGAGTTAGCAACCTCTATAAAAGCAGGCTAACCCCAATTTTCCTTAAATTATATAATGTTGTGTTTATTCATGCGAAAGTTTAATCTAATTCTGGGGGATAAGGAGTATTACAACAAGCACGGTAGGACTTATCCCTAACAAATATTTATCTTTGAAACATGCTGCATACCTTCATCTTCCTAAACCGGACGCTTCCATAACCACCAAACCTCCATTAATCAACCATTGGTGAGGAGAAAATTTATTATTTTATTGATGTGAGATTTTTCACTTAACAGGTAACATGTAAACAGAAACCCTTGCTTTTGTTTCAACAAAACAATGAAGAAGCTGCCAATTGACCAGAGGTGCAGTGCAAGCGCTAGCTCAAGCTAATGAATCATAATTACAAATTTACAACAGATGCAATTTTTATACACACATGAAATTGTTAATGGAAAACTCCATCGGAGCTTCGAAACATTTTTCGTGATTTTCTTTCGAGAAATCAGTCATCAAGCATCCAAGCAGCAGACCCAATAAGGGAATCAATAATTCTTGATTTCTAGAAATTAAAAAGAAAAACGTACCTTAAGGTTAGATTTACAATAATAATAATACTAATAATTTTTTTAAATATATTAAATTAATAGGAGAAATATCTTAACCACAAATATAAAAAATATAAATGGATGTTAAATAAGATATTACCAATTATTACATTGTATTATGGTTATATGTATAAAATGCATTTATAGCTAATGAATTAAGTTATTCGGTAAGATTATAAAAAAAAACTGTGTTTCGGTGCCAGCTTTTTTTTTTAAAGTAAAAATAAGAGATATTAGTATCAATTTGTAGGCATATAGACGGATATCGATAAAGGATTGAAAGTTATCATCCAACAAATATAAAAGAAAAGAAAAGCAAAACGGAAAAAAAAAAAAAAAACAAAAACAAAATTCCTGTGAATAACGACTAAATCCCTCGGAAGATAATCCACTTTTCATTTTTTTTTCAAACTAGGGTTCTAAATTTCAATCTCAAATCCTATTGGGATCATATTGGAAGAATTGTGGTTTTCGCTTTGGTATAGGATAGGTACTTTATTCTTTCCTTCTATTTTTGATCTAGAATCATTTTTATCTTATGATTTATTTGTTTCCTTATTCCATTAATGCGGCTGTGGGGTTTGTTTAGTTTTTATTTTTTATTTTTTTTTCATTTTGAAAATCTTCGTGTGGTACATTGTTTTTGAATAAATTTTGGGCTTTTCTTGTAGTAATTTGTAGTAGGTGATGTTGGTTTGAAGAAATTTTTTAACTTTTGGTTGTTGGATTAAATTCCCAAATGCATAAAACCATAATTTTGCTTTTCTTTTGTTGTAAACATGTGTTAATTAATACAATTTCTAAAATTCGCTGAAGGAGAACTCAAATGTAAAATTACTTGATTAACAGAGGTGTGGAAGAATTTGCAATTTTTGATAAGACTCAGGAGGGATTGTTATTTAACAGCATCCCTTTTGTTCAAGGATTCCTGTCATTTCAGCAAATTGGAAGTAATACAATATTGTGTGCTGATTCTGTGGCTTCATTCTTGGATGATCACATTTGTAAAGCTCACAATTGTGGTGAAGTAAGATGGACATTGCTGGTCTTTTAACTTCTGCTGGAATTAATATCTCAATATGTGTGGTGCTTCTTTCCTTGTATTCTATATTGAGAAAGCAACCAAGCAATATGATTGTGTACTTTGGGAGGTGGATCACTCCAGGACGGGCTAAACATAATGAACCCTTCTCCTTTGATCGATTTATGCCCAGCCCTAGCTGGGTTTTGAAGGCCTGGGAAACTACTGATGAAGAACTATTAGAAATTGCAGGCGTGGATGCTGTAGTTTTCATGAGGATAATCGTTTTCAGGTGACTAAGTTCTCCCTGCTGAATGAAAACTTCTGTTTCTTTTTAATTTTTTCCTTGGAAGTCTAACACTTTGGACTCACCTATCTATCACTTTGGACTCACCTATCTATGGTTTTTGCATGTTGTCTTTCAGCCTCGTTTCCTTGTTTGTAAAGTTAGTTTCTGACTTTTATTTGTAGCTAGTTCTACTAAACATTTCTGCCTTTTTTTTTTTTCTTCTTTTTTCTTTTTTCCTTTTTCAGTATTCGGATATTCTCCATTGCTGCTTCAATTTGTATTTTTCTAGTGCTTCCAGTGAATTATTATGGACAAGGACAAGTAATGCATCACAAGCAAATCCATGCTGAATCACTACTAGTATTTACAATTGAAAATGTAAAAGAAGGTTCAAAATGGTACGTTTTCTAGGCAGTGATAAGTTGATTCTGTTAACTAAATAATTTTGGATGCTGCCTTATGGATTTCTCTTGAAGTCTACTAAATAGTTGTATGGAAAATGGCATGTGCACATGCAACCAAGAGAGAAAATTTTAAGGTCTTTTTCCTTTCTTTTCTTTCTCTTGGGTGCTCTCATCCTTGCAGGTGCCTAGCAGGGTGCAACAGAACCATATAACCTTTGTATTCCACCATGGTTGCCCCTCCAAGCTGATATTTGGTGCCAGTCCCCAACATAGTGATTTTTTTCATCCAATATATTGGAGTGGAAATGAGGTTATTTATTTTGTTGAATATTTATTTATTTATTTACTTGCTTTCTCCAGGCTCTGGGCTCATTGTCTTGCATTATATGTCATTTCTTGTGCGGCTTGTGTTCTATTGTACTTCGTAAGAATGTAAAACCATTTTACATTATACATTCATGGCTCCTTTGAATTTTTTATTCATTCTTAAATTTTTACTCTCTGGTATTATTTTAATTGTTTTGGCTTTCCTCTAGGAGTATAAAAGCATCACAAAAATGAGGCTAGTATACATTACTGGGTCTCTTCCCAATCCAAGCCACTTCACAGTTTTTGTCCGTAGTATCCCATGGTCTGCAACGCAATCATATAGTGAAACAGTACAAAAGTTCTTTACCAACTATTATGCATCAAGCTACTTGTCACACCAAATGGTATACCGGGCTAGTAAAGTTCAGAAACTGATGGTATGCATCTTTCTTATACCACACAACCACATTTTTGCCATTTTCAAGTTTCTCATGAAATGGGGTCATAATATACCATGACTAAAAGGTCTTCGAATTTTCTATTTGATTTTCAGGTCATTAAATTCATATTATATACTTGACTTCTTTTGGTGTCTATTATACAATGTGACTTGTGACGAGTAATTTATTTATTTATTCTTAAAATTGGACAAGAATTAGTTAGGGATGATTATATGCTGTGTTTAAGTTGGGCTTGGTTAATGTGTCTTTGCAGAGTGATGCAGAAAAAATGTACAAGATGATTAAAACTGTTGCTGTTGAACCAGAAACAATACAATGTAGCACAAGTTTCACACCATGCATGTTTTGTGGAGGGACCAGCCAGTCCTTTAAGATGGTTGAAGAAACAGAAACTGATAACAGCACCACCAACCTTGCTGCAGTGGAACTGAGTGAAAAAATTAAAAATCTTGAAGTAAGAGGAGTCATGTATTTTATTTCTGAGTTCATTGCTCACTCATATGTATCATCATTTATGTCTCAAATTATGAATGCATTTTTACCAGAAGTTGCGATTTCCAATCATATAAGGCAGTTTTGCATGTAAATCTTCTTCTGACACATATGTTCTGGTATGCTAGATCAAATTCATCATAATCTATCTCCTTTGGGAACAAGAAAGTTCTGTTTGGTAATCTCTAGTGTTTACTAGCCCTAGGCATCATTATGTTGTATTGATGATTTTGGAGTCATGAACTAGGCTAATGTTGTGTTTCATCCTTTTCATGTTCTGTTGCTATCATGCCAAATGCATGTTTGAGAGCTTATGTTAGTAGTGAGTTTTAGAACTGGTTGGGAATGGCAATATGATATCAAATGGGTTTTTGTCATTGTCACAGGAGAGTCCAGCTGCTTTTGTCTTCTTCAAGACTCGTTTTGCTGCTCTCATTGCTGCACAAAGTCTTCAATCATCAAACCCTATGCTATGGGTGACTAAACTAGCCCCTGAACCACATGATGTTTATTGGTCTAATCTCTGGATACCATACAAACAACTCTGGCTTCGTAAAATAGCAATTCTTCTCGCTTCTATAGCCTTTGTGGTTGTGTCTCTCATTCCAGTAGCATTTGTACAAGCATTGACTCATCTAGATCAGTTACCACGACCATTTTCATATCTCAGAGACAATATTAAACAGTGAGCATCTTACTATCAATTATATGGGATTAATGTTCTTTCTTCTTTTTAATTTAACCACTTCTATTATGGATTGGGCAGTGCTAATGTGTTGATGTATAGAGAATTTATTTATAATAAGAACATAATGCAACAACTAAGTGGAACTTTAGTGAGAGTTTTGGAAATGTAAATAGAACAGTCTAATAAAACCTGAACTTCTGACCCTGAATTAGTCTTCCTAAGGTGCATTGCTAGTATTTTTACAGTTAGTTTCTTATGGTATTTCGTTAAACGTATTCTTTACTTAGTTCCCTACTGTTCATGTTTTATGTTTATTATATGTAGCAATTCTCTTCAATAGGTGTTATAATTGTGAATCCTTTGTTTCAGATGTTAGGAAGAGCTAACATGTGCAGGAAGATGTCACTTATGAATTTAACATGTTCTTATGTGCAGGAAGTTTATAAAACAGGTGGTAACAGGTTACTTACCAAGTGTGCTTCTGATCTTGTTTTTGTATGCTGTTCCTCCAACAATGATGCTATTTTCGAAATTGGAGGGACCCACCTCACGAAGTGGGAGGAAAAAAAGCGCATGCATCAAAGTTTTGTGCTTCACAATTTTGAATGTTTTCTTTCTTAATGTTCTTTCTGGGTCTCTTATCCAACTAGTGAGTGTGTTCTCCAGGGTAAAAGATATACCATCACAACTTGCCAAAGCAGTGCCAAATCAGGTGATTTTTCACGATTCCTTCATATATTGCTTTCATATTTGCTGCAACTTCAGCCTTTTTCCTATCTCTATACATGGTTAAATTAATCTTTCTGTTAACTATATTTGTGTATTTGAGTTGTCTAACAAACTTATTCGTGAATCTAAACTCTATGTATGGAATTGTTATTTTCCAAGTTTTAGGTTGTAAATATCTACCCAAATGGTTGGATCAAATGTATGTCTGACCATGGTTAAGGTTTCAAATGTGAGTTTCTTTTGATTACACTTTTGGCTATTTGAATATCCGCAGGCTACATTCTTCATGACTTATGTTTTATCCTCTGGGTGGGCAAGCTTGGCGTGTGAAGTCATTCAGCTTTTTGCACTTCTTTGCAACATGATAAAAAAGTTCATATTCAGAATGAAGGATGATTCACCAGATGCCGTCTATTCCTTTCCACACCACATTGAAATTCCAAGAGTACTTTTGTTTGGGCTTATTGGCTTTACTTGTTCTGTCATGGCACCATTGATCTTGCCCTTATTGCTGGGCTACTATTTCCTTGCTTATCTTGTCTACCGCAACCAGGTGCATGTTTTTCCCATCAATACTCCATGTTTTCCTACATTCTCGAATCCATTATACGAATTTTTACCTATTTTTCAAGTATCAGTAATGCTGTTTAAAGTGTGTTTTAAAACGTATTTAGCTATGTTTTGTTAATCCTTTGGAGCATGAAGGAAATATGTCCATTGCCTATGGTAAAATTTTCAAAGCAGAGGACGATAACAGTCTGGTTTAAGATATTGAAGTTGTTAAGTTCTACAGTTTTGCTTTGGCACCTTAGGCTGAAGGTACATTTGTCAAAACAAAATAACAGTGCCGTAAATAAAAGCTACATTTGAAACAATTCAGTTCTTACATATTCTTGGATGAATTTCTTGTTTTGACAGTTCAAATTGCAAAACAAAAGAACACAGCCGTTCTGATCTAGTGGTATTAGATCCTGAGTTAGAGCTGTTCATCTCCCATGGGTTGCACGTTAGGGCTCCACGAAAACCCTTTCCCCCTATATCCCAATTAACTTGTAAATAATTGCAGTATGTTTAAAAAAATTACAAAACAAAAACTATTAAATAAGAGATAGCTTGGAACCTACCCACATCTAATAGTTTGATTTTTATAGTTTAATGTAATCTGAATTGCATAATATTTTTATATTATTAGATAATTATTGTTTTTTGCCATTCAATATGTTTCAGATTCTGAATGTGTATGTGTCAAAATATGAAAGTGGGGGACGATTCTGGCCTATTGTTCATAACACAACAATCTTTTCATTGGTGTTGACGCAAATAATTGCTCTTGGGGTTTTTGGAATAAAACGATCACCCATTGCATCTGGCTTCACCATTCCATTGATTGTTTTGACTTTTCTATTCAATGAGTACTGTAGGCAGCGATTCACCCCCATTTTTAGGAGTAGTGCTGCACAGGTAGCCATCAGACAGCTCTTTCTCTTTCTCTCAACATAAATCTTTCAACAGGTTGCAAGAATGATGTGTCATTTTACACTTACAGGTTCTAATAGAGATGGATCGACAAGATGAGCAGTCTCAGCGGTTGGAACAAATTTGTCAACAGCTTCAATCTGCTTATTGCCAGTTTCCAATAAAATGTCATGACATGTCCAAATCTGGACACAGCCATCATCGGGGAGGTCAGGACTGCATCAAAGATCAAAAGGCTCAAAAGTCAGGTAAGGTTCTGTCAGCGCTTGGAGGTTCTGTAAGAATCAAAGAGTAATTTCTTAGATAATAATGTTTTATTCATTTCAGGAAAGCAGCCTGTTGAAATTAATTAAGCATGAGGGAAGGGACTAGTGGCAAGGAAATTAATTAACTATACTTTTGATAATATCTGGATCATCATCTCATTGAAATTTCAGTTTATATAAACTAGCACCATAACCATGCATGCTGCTTGTTACTAAACAGAGGGAAATCCCAACACAAATTCATATACTAGAAGCAGTCTCTTTTTTCCATCTCTCGTAAATAAGAGACATGTTTTAGAAATGTGTTTCAAACAGTTTGTACAATTCAAAGATTAGCTCAGCTGTGAATTCTTATCAGGTTCTAAAGATATTTCTCTTAACCTCCAGAAAACAGGTTAACCCAATATTCTCTCCTCATCCACTCAAATTACGCCGTGTTCCTGGAGTTATAATATGACAGCAAACATTGGAAAAATCATTCTTCACAAAAATTTATCTACGGTAAGGGTTTTGCTCAACAATATCAAAAAGGTTAAAAAAGAAAAGAAATTCCTTTATAAACTGAGCAATACTTTTATGTGAAAAAAAAAAAAAAAATTAAGTTTCTGCTGCTACATCTGAAGAAGCATCTTGCCTGGAGGAGAAATCCCCTTCATCTCCTTCATCTTCTTTAACCAGATGCTTCCATAGCCACAATACCTCCATTAATCCACCATTGGCGACATGCAAAAGGAGAACCCTTGCTTTTATAGCGAAACATATAGAAATAAATTTGACAACAACAAAGAAGCTGCCAATTGCCAAGAGGTGCCGGCTCAAGCTCTTTTCCTGCTAAATGGTAAATGAAAATTACAAATTTATAGTAGATGCAATTTTTATAGACCATGAAGATGGGAAATTGTTGAAAGGAAAAACTACCTCGGAGCTTTGAAACATTTCTCGTGATGTTTCTTTCAAGAAATCAGTCATCAAGTATCCAAGCAGGAGACCAAGGGGAATCAGTAATTCTTGATTTCTAGAAATTGAAAACACAACATCTGATAGAGAGCTGTAAACGAACACTGGCATAACAGACCACTTAAATGCCTTCCATCCTAGAGCAAGTAGTTGCACCAGCAGCATGTCCTCTGCTTTCTTCCAAGGGAATTCTTTTACGGGGTCAGGGATAGACTCCCATAACCTCTCCTTGACAATTCTTAGTTTCTTCTTCATATTATTCATATCACCAAACTGCCCTGTTGTTATTTTCATACAACATAAAGGAGAGATTTGGCAGCAGACACGCGATGACAAGCTGCCATGCAAATGTGCTGTCTGGTATTTAAACTCTTTAACCTATACAAGAGTCAAAGACAATGTCATGTGAAAAAATCTTCTTTATTGATGACACTCTTACGCACTCATTCTTCCGAAAGGTATCCTGATGATACCCTTCTCTAGTCTAAAGTTTATTGTAAAAGTTTGACAAGAACCACATTAAGATATACATCTAACTTCTTCTAGTCTTAGACTGGGAAAACGGAGAACAAGAATTTGATGCACTGACTTCCCATTAAGATTAGTAGCATTTAGTTTACGAGGCCAAGAATCAATCACAGCTAACATGAATCGAAAATATGAGTTAGTTCAAAACAAAATTACTCGGACAACACAAAGCTCCCTATCTACAGTACTCATTGTTTTTGATATATCTAACAATGGGCTATATAACAAGTCATAGCCCCTCTTTCCCGAATTCCCATTTTACTTGTATTAAGGTCTGAACCTAATGCCTCCAACTTGGTGTCTCAAACTCTTATCTGTCGAGACTACACCTTAAGCCCAACTCTACTCATCTATCCAATCCGTTTTCAAGCAACAATCCGCATTAGCTGCAGCAACACGTCACCAAACAATCTAATTTTCTACCCCAAAAAAAATCTTTTTATGCATTTGGCTTATGCAAAGCAACAATGACATTAGCATCGCGAAACTTGAATTTGGACTTGAAATAGAAACAATTCAGTTTCCAACCACGTTAGCTTTTGCAACAATTAATTCAATCCAAAACCAGAAATATTTGGACTATCCTGAAGCATGATAACTAATATAATAAAACGCACAACACACACCAACTGATTTCATTTGGTGATTAACACCTCATTCGGAAATGAAAGCAGCACAGAGGACGCCAGAGGCGCCATCTCTGAAAAATGGCAAATCGCCCGACTCTGCTCTCAAAGTTAAGTGAGTACCTGCAACTTCGGAAATGAAGGCAGCACAGAGGACGCCAGAAGCGTCATTGTTACAGAATGAAGCTTGCTGGAAGTTGGTTTCACTTGAGCTTTCCTCTCATCTCATCCGCGCATCGGTTTCGTTTTTCCTTTCGCCGTCTGTTCTTTTCTAGGGTTTTTTTCAGATTGACGGGCTGGCACAGCACTCGAGCCCTTTGGGCCTAATGGGCTAATTCGATATCGAACTGTATTTTGTTTGGTTTTGGATTTTTTTTGCCCATGGTATGGTTTTGAATTGGGCCATTTTGCGCCTTCCAATACCCAAGGGCTAAGGCACTGACCACGCAGCAGCTATTTTTAACCTTTGAAATTGATACTAGAAAATTATGCATTTTAAATAATAATAATAATAAATAATTACTACAACATAAACTTATCTTACCATGAGTGTTACAGTCTTAGAGAAAATATGCAAATAAGAATATTAATTTTTTTTATTCAAAGATATTACTTTTGTTAGTTTTTTAAATAAGAATATTAACTTTTAATTTTTTCTATTTAAATGTACCAACTTTTAATTTTTTCAATTTAAAGATAATAATCTTTTTTCAAAAATATATTTATCATATCAACATCACTATCCAATTAATTCTTAAATATAAAAAAATTAAAAGTTAATATCTTTAAATTAAAAATATTAAAAATTAACCTTTTTAAATAAAAATATTTAAAGTTGATATTTTTATTTAAAAATTGATAAAATTAATATCTTTAAATAAAAAATAAAAAATAAATATTTTTATTTACATTTTTTTCTCTACAATCTTATGCAATAGCGAGTTAATGAACATAAATTCTTCTAAATCAGGCAAAAAGTTGGTTGTGTTGTGTTGTGTGCTACTAGGAGTGGACTAACTGTATGCCAGAGTGAGATATTAATCCTCAAATTAATGAATGGCTAACGGCCACCAGCCCGTGCTGAGCTGGGCCTCAAGGGAAGGGGCACGTGTTGAGCTGGACCTCACCGGAAGGGATGAATCTATAGCGCACAACCTTGATTGAGGGCCCTTCTTCATTTAGTTACATCATATTCACATTAAATTATTTTAATACCTCACTAACAAGTTATATATTTTAGTGAAAAGAATTAAATTTTTTTAAAAGTAAAATTTTAAATTTAAATTTTATAAATAAAAAAGTGGATATTAATAAAGTTTTTCTTATTATAAATATCAAATATTAAAAAATTAATAAAAAAAATTAACATCTCAATTAGTTACAAGTTAATATTGCTTGACTTGACGTATTTAACCCTTCAAGTCAACTGATATCTTACTGGTTTGAGGTATATTCTCTTTCTCTCATGGACGGATTCGAAACCCATCCATGAACAACTTATTCAAAAAAAAAATATATTGCTTGACTTAACAATGAGAAAATTAATTGCAATGGTTTATAAAGATTTTAATTATTTAGATTCCATTTCGATGTGGGATTTTGAAATTGATATTGACACATGAATCCATAAAATAAAGAAAAGTAGGGATAGAAAGTCGTGGTTTGGTTATTTTTCATGGATAGGACGTCCTCAATCACAGATCTCCTTAGGTACGTGTTTATAATCGTCATCATTGTAATTTTGCTAGTCTATTTTTTAAATTGTTCAGGACTTTTTTCTGCTCTGCCTCTTATTCTCTAGTGATACCCTGATACTCCTTTACCTTGCAAACTTAAATTAACTATATTCAAGTTCGTTCTTTTCTTTTTCTTTTTCTTTTTCTTTTTTTCTCTATCAACAAAACAGATTCATTTTTAATTTATATATATAAGTAGCTAGAAACTTAGAAAATATTTCCTTAACTATAATTATAAGATTCACAATACTAAAATCCTCATAAAATATCTAAAATTAATGTCCTTAAGGCTCGAACAATTAATACCCCTTGAGGCTCAAGGATGATAGACCCAAAACTTAAGCCTTTCTATTATTCCTTTATATATAGTTCCATTGTACTCTGATGTGTGTAATCCTTTCTTTAACTAGAAAAATTATGTTCTTCGTTGACCTTCTTATTCTGTCCCACTACTTCTTTTGAGGCGCATTTCTTCACTTGTGTGAGGGCATTTTCAGTAGAGAAAAAAAATTTTAATTCAATGTTAATAACTTATATGAAATAATAATCTTAATATTGATAATAGTTGGCAATTAGCCTAAAGGCATTCCTCAACCTAATGCATTCTTTTTTTATATGCTAATTAATATTATTAACTACACCACACATTGCGTGGTGTGATATCTTATAGAAGTTGAAAATTAAGTGGGCTAATAAATAGAGAGGGGTGGGTTGGTTTAGATGGTGGCAGGAAGGATTTTAGGAGTTTAATTACGATCAACCGATTTTAGTAATAGAATCTTGTGATCCAACAATAAAATTGTCAAGTGTTGGCCTAAAAAATAAAAAAATAAAATTGTCAACAGATCGAGCTAGCTAGCTAGCTAGGTTACATTGTTTTGATTGTTTGGTATATACATTGATGGATCATTACAACTGTAATCAACTCTACATAAGTACTCGGATTTCCATAAAAAAAATATATATATATAAGTACTTGAATCAATCGTTGATTTGTCAAACACTGTATCCCCTTCCTATCTTAATTTGTGTGTTCTAGATTGACGATCCATCAGATGAGTCCAAATGAGGTCTTTCTCTGAATTTCAAGTGTCATATAAATCGATCCTTTTGGAAAAAGCCGTTATTCAAAACTTGAGTTTTTCTTTTCTTTGACGTAATTCTTTTAAGTTTAAAGAACAGAAAAATAGCTTTTAAATTGACTTGTTAAAAAAAAAAGTGTAAAAATTAAAATATTTAATCAATTTCAAAGATATTTTGTTTAAGTCAAGTTAAAAAATCAACAACCCCTTTCAGGAGAACAATAAATCTCCCAAACCCAAATTACATTGTTGCTTAGCTAAAAAAAACAAGAAATTAAAAAGTGCAAGCAGTAGGAGGTTAAAGCTAATGAAGATTTTTTTCATTATATATAAAAAAGTACAGTAAGTCCGTACGAACGTATTAGATATATAAATTACAGTCACTAAATCATATTAAGCACAGAAAAAAGTAAACACATAAGCATTTGATGAGATAATAGTGTGCTTTCTTCTCTTCATGAATCCCATATTCCCATTGCCTCAAAACTCCCTTTGATTTAATCTTTTACTAAGAATTTCAACTTTTCATTTCGTTAAAAACGTGTTATTAATTCCCATATTGCTAGGCTCCTGGATACCTCAACTGATCACTGAAACCATACTCTTGTTGCATTATTCCAGCTTGACCTTGTTGTATATGTATGCCATAGTCTGAACCGACTGCAGGCTGATCAGGGCAAACCAAAGAGCTCATATCACCCCACCACCCAACACTACCACTTTCAGAACAATTCAGACTTAATCTTTTACTCACTATTTGCTCGCTGCATGAAAACCCCATTCCATCCAATCTCTGTGGGCAACCATAAAAAATTTCTTGGATCCCTCCTATAAAATTATCACTACTGCTTTGCCCTTGCAACATATTGTACCCGGTATCAAAAATTTGAGTACCGGTAATGCTGTTTAAGCCATCCATGGAGGAAGTAGAACAAGAAGAGGGCATAATATAGACGGCCGGGGACTGCTCATAAACTTGCTGATGATGCTCATCATTGCTATACAGCATTGGTAGCTCCGGCCAGTAGTTAGGGTTTTTGTTGTTGTTAGTGGTATCAGGAGTAGCACTACAGTTTCCCTTCATGATCTGTTGCTTTCCTCTCCGAACATGTTGTTCTTTGCGTTGCTTACCTAAAAGCTTCTTCTTCAGCCTTGTATTCCAGTAGTTCTTTATATCATTATCTGTCCTCCCCGGCAAATGGGCAGCAATAATAGACCACCTAAACTTTGCAAAGAAAAAAAAAAGTAATTCAGAGTGATCGGTACCCTAACTATAAAAACTTAGCTAAATCTAGTTAGGGTATATAGAAAAAGAAGTAAATAGATCACCTAAACTTTGCAAAAAAAAAAAAAAAAAGGTAATTCATAGTGATCTGTACCGTAGCTATAAAAATTTAGCAAAATCTAGTTAGGGTTTGTACAAAAAGAAGTGAATAAATTACCTGCTTCCAATATTAACATAGAGGCTGCAAATGATACTATCTTCTTCTTCAGAAAATCCTCCGTGCTTGATGTTGGGACGGAGATAATTTAACCATCTCAAGCGGCAGCTCTTCCCACATCTCTTAAGCCCTAATACACCGTGAACACAGAAAAGTACTTGTCCTTAACTAATAAATTAAATACAAACCAAATTCTCTAATTGTCTTTGGTTATTAATTTGTTACAACTTATGAGGGCGAGTCTGCGCTAACAACTATATATATTACAGATATTTGAACAATTGGGATCTTAGCACAAGATTAATTAAGTTTAAAGTTTCCAAGTACCAACCCTATCTAAGCCAGTTTAAGATTAAGTATCATGCTCAAAACAAAGAAAATATTCAAAAGAAGATGAAGTTGTTTATATATACCAACTTTCTGAGGCAAAGCAATCCAGTTGCCTCCAGTACCGTGTTCCTCGATATAGGACTTAAGCTTGGCATCTTCTTCGGGTGACCATGGGCCTCTCTTCACGTTGGCTTTGTCACAGCAAGGAGCTCTCCCCATCTCTTGGTGTTTTTCTGGGATACTCTTTCTTTCTTCTGAAACCAGAATTATAAGAGAGAGGGGGGTATGTAAGTAGCTATGGTGAAGACTTTTTTTGAGAAAGCTATGGTGAAGACTTTAAGACATTAGGTATAAAAGAAAAAGAAAAAGAAAACTGTGCCAAAACAATAAGTATATAATATCCAGAGTTTCTCTTTTTTTTTCTGTTTTGGAAACTGTACGGAGATCCAATTATTGTTGTCTTTCGCACTTGCCCACTTGGTCATGGGCAGTTGGCACCAGTGCACCCAAAAAAAACAAAACAGTGGAATGTTATACCCCTTTTTTCATAATAATAATAATAATAATAATAGATTTTTCATTTAAATTTTGTGTTAAAATAAAATAATTAATTATTTTTTATATTTAAAAAGAGACAAATATTTTTAATTTTAATTATTTCTTAACTTTAATTATTTATATCATTATAAAAAAAAGTTTTTATTTTAATTTTTTAAATGTAAAACATATAAAAATAGAATTTGTCCACATATTTTTAATAAGAAGAATGAAATAAAAATAAATGTCTATCAATCTAAAACAGAGTGAGTGATTAATTAATGGTATAATGAAAAATTAATTAATTGTAATAAAGGTTATTTTTTCAATATAGGAGGAATAAATTTATGAATATTATTGTAATTACAATATTATGTAATATTATAGATTTACAATTATAAAATATTATTATATATAAGTGTACTATGTTATTATATAAATTAATATATATAATATATGAGAGTCCGAAAAATCATGACATTTTGACGTTTAAGACATCTATCATAGCTATCTATTAAATCGTTATCAAGGATAAGGTCCACTTATAAATGATTATGATGAACGTTTTAAATGGTAAGATGTCTTAATTTTCATATTTTTAATAATATATTATGTATAAAAATAATCAATTATATAACTAGGTATATATTTTATTGTAAATTTATAATATTATTTAATATTATAATTATATATATTTTTTAACAGTGTGAAATCTTTTTTCCCTTGGGGGAAGGGAGAATGGGGGACTTGAAATTTGATACCAAGTTCTTGTAATCCTACGCACGTCTCTTGCCAAGGGTGGCCATTTAGTCACCGAGTGCGGGATTATAATTATATTATTTTTGTTAATTTATAATAAAAAAATATATTCATAATTGCGCACAAGTTAAGAAATTTCCTCTAATAATCTTTCTAAAAAAACGTGGATCTCAACGCATTTAAAAGTCATCGTTAAAAAATAAAAAGAAAGAGAGGAAAATGACAGATGTTGAAACTGAGAAATTAACAAAAGTCAAATCCATCATTCTGGGCGACGATAACGTGAATATCAAGCATAAAATTGTAACTTAGGAGGATAAGTCCCAAAAAAAAAAAAGAAAAAAGAAGTTGATTAAGATTTTCCTGTTTGGTTGGTGACCAAATGATGATTTGTTCCCACAAAACGGAAACTGTACGTCCTTGTTGAACGGATCAAAATATTCATTTCTCTTGTTGTTGTGCGCCACGTACATCACATTACATAGTACTTGATAGAAACAAGACTCTCTTCAAAATTTACAATAAAATTGGGAGGAAAAATGACTAGGATCCAAATATAGTGCAAGCTGCAAGGT
>BPVZ01000101.1:42542-57624 GCA_020521535.1 Rubroshorea leprosula
ATTTTGTTTACTTAGCAATTTTTTTATTAAGTTAATATAACTTTTTTAATGATAAATTAATATAAAAATACAAATATAATAATCATTTAATGTTATTAAAAAGAAAAAATGAATTTAAAACCAATTAAATAAGTGGCAATTAAAGGCAGTAGCAAAAAATTAAAAAAATCAAAATGATAAAGTTGTCAATAAAATTAAAAAATTTTAACCCATTAATAATTTAGTACAAAAAGTTATTTAAAAATAATTTTTTCAATTTACTAATAGTTTAGAGCCTAACCTTTATCTACTAGTTTCAAATTGTTAAACAAAAAATTTTACTCAACACTTAATTTGTAATAACTTTAAAATAAATTAATTTACCAAATATCTATTTTATAGCAATTTAAGCAAAATTGTTAACAGATATCCCAAACCACTACTCTAAACTGGTGTTAAGAGGAAGATGGAAAAAAAAAAAGGAAAATGGAAAAAAGAAAATGCAGTATGGAGGTAAGGCCCATATTCTCTTTTCACCCAAAAGAATGTATGGTTCAAATTTCAAAATACCTTCTGTTATTAGGTTGGGCTTGTGCCTGGGCTTGCAGCAAACTCATAAGAGGCCTTTCTCTTTCTTCTCTTTAAGCTCACAAACATGCAATTCAGAATTCACTTACTGGGAAAAGCAATTTTTTCCCATCAAATTCCAATTCCTGTTTCGAAAAGAAGGCTGGTTCACTGCTTTAGGTATCAGTACCATGGGCATTCAACCTAAATGGTTTCAATTGCTTACATTTACCAGGATGGAAAATAGGATAGTAAGTTACAGGCGACAATACCAGAATTACACAGGTACATTATTAAGGTTTAAAGCATGGGAAAGCAAGACGAGAGAATTGAAAGAAAAGCATTTTTATTATGATTGAGATGTGAAAAATAGAAGATTTTAAAACAGAAGTTTTTTTTTTTTTTTTGAAAATAGTAAGAACTACTGAAAAATACATTGGAAAACATGAAACGGTAAGAAATTTTAAATAAACAAGAATTGCAGAAGCCAAAAATAGGAGCCAGGATCTTATGACTTGTTGGAGTAATAAAGCTCTGCCCAAGATGAGAGAATTAGAAGAAAAACATTTTTATTAGATATTCAACCTTTATATGGGCTCTAAGATAGACAATATAAAAAAATAAATTATTATTACTTAAATCAAGTATATTATTCGATGAATCAATCACATCAATGATTGAAACTCCTAATTCCTTAACTTACACAACATATATGTTAATGAATCTCTATGGTCCATCCTTTTTTATCCTCAATAACACCTGTTTGAATTCCTACAAGAGTAGAATACAGTTTTTGGCACACCAACTGACCTTCCATTTTGAATTCAATTCTGCAAAATGCAAAATTTCATGTGTAAATGAAGTGTTCAATATTCCAAGCCCAAAACAAACACAAATCATGCAACTAATTAATGTTCCAATTCTTTACCTCTTATTCTGATGTGTAATACTGCCAACTGGTGCAACTCCAACAGCAGTTCCAGTGCAGAAAACTTCATCAGCATCGACCAGTTCATCCACCAAAATCTGACGTTCCTCCACCTTTAGCAATTTTAGTTTAGAACACTTTTCAGAGTTTGCAGAGAGAAAGCCTTATTGTTTTTTTCATGAGTATATTTAGATGAGAAGAAGTTAACTGAAGTGAACTATTCACCTGGTAACCAAGATCCTTAGCGATCTCCATGACACTTTTTCGGGTTACCCCTTCAAGAATAGTCCCAATTGTAGCTGGAGTTGAAATAAGATTTCCCTGAAAAAGATTGAAGGTACATACATAATCATTAGGAACTTTTGCTAATTAGCCTTGCTAATTACTAAGATACAGAATATTATACCAAGATTGTATACCTTTAAGACGAAAATATTACATGAAGAGACCTCCTCTATATATTTCTTATTCACAGCATCAAGGTACAAAACATCAGAAAATCCCCTGCCTTTAGCTTTGGTTATTGCTTTCAGAACCTGTACCAAAAGTCAGCAAAAAGTCCTAAAATTCACAACAGGTTATAAAAAGTAGAATGTATGATAAATTACAGGGAGACTAAAACTGTACAAAACTCCAATTAACTCCAATACATATATGCTTCAAATGTTATTTTGAATCTAAAAAAATAGTCTATTAGATTCATGAGTCTCACCGTAAATATTTGTTTTATTCTTTAACATCTTTCTGATGTGGTACAATCACAACATAGATGAACCTTGTGAATATAAGTTCACTTACAGGAGCATAGTTGGTTATTGATTTCACACCTCCAGCTCCTCCAGGCGAGGCGCGGACAAATTCTTCCTCAATATATAAGTTCAAAGGAGCTGTACCTTCCTGAAATAAAATCCAGGGTAAACGTAGCCTATTTACTGTAATTAAACTCTATGCTGAAATAAATAAAAATAAAAAATGTTATTAAGGCCCCACCTTGAAGTAGTTGCGCACAGGGGAAGCATATATAAGGAATGTACATTCAGGGGCAGGGCCTAAACCCAGAATAGGACCACTTCCAATAAGCAGGGGCCTAATATAGAGTGACCCTTTTCCAGGGGGAGGAACCTGCTCACAATCACAGAATTCAATTTCTAAACTGTTTGGAGACACAGAAAGTTTCCACTTTCCAGGAAAATCTTGAGAGAGGAAAGAAAATTACCCAGTGTTTGTTTGCCAGAGTAATTTCTTTCACAGCATCAACAAACTGATCAATGGAAGGAGAAGGCATGCAGAGTCTTTCCGCACCGCGCTTCATTCTCATTGCATTTTGTTCTGGACGGAAAAGAAGAATCCTTCCATCATCTGTTCTGTTTGCTTTTGTACCTTCATACAATCCCTGGACCAGTGAAGCAAAATTCTAGAAATTAATGTATAAAAAATGAATTTTACATGTTAAATCGTACATTAAAAATGTAATTTAAACTTTGAATTTATTAAAATATTACTTTTTGTTTATTTTTAATAAATTTAATTTGATATTTTAATTTTTTAAATATAAATTTTAACTAAATTTTTAATAATTTTATATATAAACAACAATTTAAAAGTTGTTCCCAACTTTTTGGATAAACCTTAACAGCATCTTAATTTCTCAGAATTCAAAGATTTTCCCAAAATGGAAAACATTAAAGTCCAATTTGTCACTGATTATCCGTGTCTCCAAAAAATGAAAATTCCAACTTGCCTGTCCATAATTTAGGACTCCTGCAGAAGGGCTTAGTTCAATATTTCCAAATGGACTGATCTGCCCTGTCCGAAAATTTTCATCTTTGGAACATTTCATGACAAACATGTAGTCTGCAGGTGTCAGACCAAATCCGAGATTATCCCAATCCACATCAGCATACTTATCCTCCTCGGAGACACTGCATCCATACCAAACCCATACCACGAAAACAATAAAATATTAGTACACACAAATTCGTGATTATTATAATGGATAAGGGAAGTGATACCCGACTATTGAGTGTACCAATATTATAGTGATAATTTTTTTATTTTATTCGTTTATATAATTTTTATGTGTTATTAAATGAGTTGATATATTTAATATTATAAGTTTTATATAAATTAAAAAAATTAATTATTTAAATAATATCTTAAGTTGTATAAAAAATAAGACAAAGAATTATACAAAAATTATTTCTTGTACTGAATAATATATAAAGAAAAAAATGGTCTTTATTGATCATTTAAAAGCATTAAAAATTATGCCCAAATGATATTTTAAATAACTAAAAATTTAATATTTTAAATTAAAAATTTTAAATTTAAATTTAACAGCAATAGAGAGAAATTAAGTTACAATATCATCATTTAAATTTTATTTTTTAAAAAAAACCCTTAAAAATTACACTAGGAGTTTTCTTTTATCCAAACAGGGTCGTTTTGGTAGCTTAGCTGCCTCGGTAAGGTTAATTACTTGGTTTTGCCTAGGACATGAACAACAACTAAACAACTAAACAACATTGACTTAATTGGATAGAGGACTCAATTTTTCAGGTTGCTGACAAAGGAACTAATTAATGATAAAACTACGATTTAATGGTTGATTTTTTGAAACACTAATTTTAGAACCAGCATTTGTAACATGATGGTTTGCTCTAAAATCTTAGTTTTGAAGCTCTCAGGTTTGGGAGAACTTAGAAAAACACCCTTCTTTTTCCAGCTGATTATGTTTTGATAAATTTTTTTCCAATTGACTATATATGTTTCGAAAAAAATTATAGTTAAAATTGTGAACGTGCGTCAAAGTACCTTGTACATAACTATATGTAAATTGACCCTACTATATTTTGAAAGAGACTTAGAAGTAATCAATGATCGAGATTAATTGCCTTTTTTTTTTTTCAACTTTCCTAAAGACTCACATTCGGTTTTTGTTTATTATTTACATTAAAATAAATAAATAAATTATTATTTTACACTATAGTATAATTGAAATTACAAAATAAGTAACTCTTAAATAAATTAATCTAAATAAAAAAATAATAATTGAAAAAGAGAAAATAATATTAATTTAATGTAAAATGGAGAATCTGTATACAAAGAAAAGTCTATATATATATATATAAATTGACCTTCACCAAAACAACCTTAAAGGGTCCCGTTATGGAAAAAGGGTTAGGTACGTGTAAGAAGGTTTGTCCCGCAACAGTGACATTTGGACTTTGTTGTAGGAGTTGCCTGCATTGGGATTTTTCTCTCCTCATTCAATCCTTTTCATCACCCAGGCGGGGGTTTAATTTCTTTTCTCTTCTCACATCCTCTGGTGTGGCTTTGTGCGGATGCTGTGTGTTTTGTGACTGATTAATTTGTGGGGTAACGGATATGAGAGTTACTTCAAATTGTGAAACTCAAATTCAATAGATATGATTTATCATTTATGTGTAATATTTGGGATTAAGTTTATTTTATATTATATTTTAAGATTATAATTTATTGTAAAATTATTTAAATATTATTAACAAAATTTAAATTATATATTAATTTATTACAATATTTTAAATAGTTCTTATTATTATTTTTAATATTTTAATTATAAAATCATCATATATATATATATATATTTTTTTTTTCTTCCCTTGATTCAATCCGAACCAAACCAAAAACGACAAATTTAGTCTAGTCAAGAGAAAAAGCAAGGACAAACGTGAACATCTCCACCTTCTTATGTGGTATATACTATAAATAAGCCATGAAAAAATTAACGGGCCCCTCAAACAATTGTTGTTTTTTGTTCATGGTGGGCTCCTCCGCGCGCGCTAGTTTAACAGTATATAATTATATATGCTACCGCAAAATGATTCTGACTACAGGAAGCCGAAGCACTTACCATGGTTTGCGAGTGGTTAATTTGTGGGTTAACGAATAGGAAGGTTACTTAATTCAAATCATAAAACTCAAATCCAATATATAAATAAGTTTATATTATATTATTAATATTATGATTTATTATAAAATTATTTAAATATTATTAATAATTTTAATTATATATTAATTTATTAAAATATTTTAATTTTTTTATTATCCTTTTTAATAATTTAATTAATTATCGAAATATCTTAATCTTTCTATGTCCCATAATTCAATCCCCACCCAAACCAACAACTACAAATTTGTTGCTTATGGTGGCCCCCTCCGATAATTAACAATATGCTATATCGTAAAATGATAACGACAACAGGAAGCCGAAGCTCTTACCATGGTTTGCTCAGTTCTTGCAGCGATGATTCAGCAGGAGATGTGTACCAACGATACATGGAAATCTGCAAATCCTGTAAAAATATTCATAGAAAAATGAAAAATTGTATTGGCGGATTTGGGAAATCAATCAGGACATCATACTAAAAGTGATATGATCATATGAAGGAATTAATTAATTTGATTCTCACGATGGAATTCGATTGTAATGAGAATATGAAAAAAAAAAAAACTAACCTTGGATGAAAGGGAAGCAGCCGGCCGGAGAGATTGAAACAGACCGCGTAAGCCTGAAGTTGTCTGAATCATGGTTGCCGATATTAGAGGTTGAAAGAAAGGGTCGCAAAATCTGCAGAAACAGATGAGGTGATGAATGAGGAGAAAAGAGAATGAAATAATTGTGATTTTAACAGAGAGACGTACTTGAAGGGGGAATGGCATGAAGACCTAACTTTCCATTATTAGTTTAAGTTAAATATCTTTTTTTGGGTTTCCGTCTGGTATTCAAGACTTCGTCTCGACTAATTCGGATCGACCCACGTCGCGCATTTAGAAATGGTGGATGAGTCTCTCAATGAAAACTGCTACATATACAAAGTCTCGAATTCGAGAACTTATTTAAACTGAAACAAGTCGCTTACCATTTGATCTAACCCTCGTTGGTTAAGTTAAATATCTTAACTAATTAATCAGAAATGTTGTAGAAGGTCCTAATTAAAGAGATAGCAATCGATCCTTATCCCTTCTATTTAATTTTTTATTTAATTAAGGCGCTTAGATTTATTTGTCTACTAAAATTTTTAAGATATTAAGTAACCTATTTATTTTTATTTTTAAAAAATAATTATAATATATATTAAATAAAAAATTTTATTCTTTCTATCTCAAAATAATTATTTTTTTATTTTTTAAAATTAAAAATTTAAGAATAATAATTGTATTTATCTATAATACTCCTAAAAAATAAAAGATAAAAAAAAGATTTTATGTGATTAGATAGTTAATAATAATAAATTTAAAGTAAAAAAAATATTTGTTTATTTCAAAAAAATAAAAAAATAAAAATTAATTTAATCTATAATACTCCTAAAAAATAAAAGATAAAAAAAAGATTTTATGTGATTAGATAGTTAATAATAATAAATTTAAAGTAAGAAAAAATATTTGTTTATTTCAAAAAAATAAAAAAAATAAACTTAATTTAATATAAATTTAAAATAAAAAAATAACAATCATTTTGAAAGAGATGGAGTATTTAACTCTGTTAGTTCAAATTTAATAGATATCGCTTTCTATTAGAATAGTTATTCAATTTTTCTTTTTAAATGTTATTTAATATTTTAATTCTTATTTTACTCTCATTTAAAGATAATTAGAAAACTCATAAATAGAGCAAGTGGGAGCTTCCTACATAAGATTTCTCATAAATCTTGGGATCGAGACCAATCCATTTCTCCTTTCCCAAACAATATAACCATGTTAAAAAAAAAAAAAAAAAAGATAATTACAATATGAGATTTGGTAAAAATTAAGATACAACCTTTAAAAATTTTCTAATTAAAGATACAATATGAACTTCATCATCGATGTCTCCCAATCACTTCATCATGCTTAGCTTCGATCTTTTGCCATTTTTTGATTTTTTTTTGTTTATTTTATTTTTACCTCTAAATTTAAAGAAGTGATTGCTCAATACCAATTTTAATAATGTACATTATTTTTTAAATTAAATTTTATGCAGATGTATTCAAATTTATGTTGATTTTGACAGTACTATAATGCCACTAATTTTCACTTGGTTACCAGCAAAAATATGATTTTAACTATAGGATTTAGAATTTTATATTTTACTATTATGCAACACTGCAAAGTTTCATTTTCTCTCTATTTTGCTTCTAATTTTGTTACAAGTTTGAAAAAAAAAAAGCAGATAATTTATTTAGAATCAAAAAAATAATTAATAAATTGCTTGATGATATTATCATTAGGTGATACAATTTATTATAGGTAAAATATTATTTTCATATTTTATTATAAAAAATATTTTTTAATCCTAATTATATCAAACTATAAATATAAATCTTTGAATAAGAACTCTTTCTGATATAAGAATATATATTTTACAAATTTATATAATTTGAATCACAAAATAATACTCTTTTATTATTTAATTATAATAATAAATTTTTGACTATATTCTTTTTCTTTAAAACTAAAAATACGTTCCAACGACCTGCAAAGTAGCTTGGGAAATGCTAGTGCTAGTAATACTAGAAGTTAAAGGATGTTAATTTTTTTTTTTTTTTGAACATTTTGACATAAAACTTACCCAGAAAAAAAGAGAATGCACCTATTCAATGATTAATGTCATTGACCCTCTAGGCCAGGTGCAGTTAAAGGATGTTAATTAGATGTGCAATATAAAAGAAAATGTATTCACCTTTTGGCCTGATAGGTTACCTCAATGGAAATACCTATGGTAAAATTGCGAGAATGTCACCGGTACATTATAATCAATTAAAATACAAATGCATCACACCAGCATAAAGGGAAATTCAACCAACAAAAAACAAAGGCATTCACCAAAATATCACCACATATCTCACTTTGGAAAAAGAAAGAGGATTTTTAATCTCATGAGGAAGGATTAAAAATGAACTACAATTTTTTTATTATTTTTTTAATTTAAAGTTGTATAATAAAAAATAATTTTCTTTTATCTCTTAATTTACTCCACTTGCATATGATGCAACTAAAATTTAAGATCTCACAAAAAATGCATTACCACTTAATTACATGAGTCATTGGTAAATGAACAATAATTTTTAGAACTCACAAAAATAAGCTAATTATATATCTTGCATCTTCTACTTCAAGGTTACAGTCCAACCCATTTTGTCCTCTGCAAGACCCCTTTGTATATCTGTAAGTGCTGAGTAAAGTTGCCGAGACACAGACCCATTTTCTCCATAAGCTACCCCTGCATCACTCAACTAGTATTAGTTTAGTTGCAAAATACATGCTGGACCTCCTAGACAATCTACAGTGACAGCATTAATGATGACATTACCAAAGCCATGAAACCCCCAAAGTCAATCTATATTGAGGAAACATAATCTGTTCAAATTAGAAGAAAATGAGAAATTGCCTTTTATCCAAGAAAGTAATGCTGCCAATAGGCAATACAGAAACAGCATTTCCCGTGCAAAAAACTTCATCAGCATCAAACAATTCCTCAACTGACACAAGCCGCTCCTCAACCTGTTAGGAAATGCAAAGGGTTTTAAGGACCTGAATGAATAGCATACACTAGCAACATATTAAATTTACATAGAAAAGAAGCCACACACATAAACACTATAAACGGTGCTGGGTAGGTACAGGGAAAATACACTGCTTTTAACATAAAGCACTTTCCTTAATGGACATATCACAATTCACTAGTCAATAACTACCACCAGAAACAGAAAAGTTGCTTTCTTATCATAGCAAGCAAAGGTATCTGAATCTTGTAGAAAAACAAAAATGGAGCCATTGCAAATTCAAAAATGCATACCTGGAACCCTTGGCTGTGAGCAATATCAATAATACTTTTTCTGGAAATGCCAGCTAGTATTGTCCCTCCTAGCACAGGAGTGGATATTGTTTTACCCTGGCAGTTCATAATGAGAAAAAAAAAAGGGGGGGGGGGGGGGGGAAGGGTTACAATTAATGAAACGTAATGGAAATTTGGGCAGATATTGAATTACTTTAGAGGAAATGAAATTGTAATATGGTTAACTGTGTGGGATAGGCAAGCACTGATTATCAACAATTTTCTGATAGTTTTCTATGAGGTAGGAAATCATAACATGGTTAACATCAAACAAAATAACTTGATGATGGAACCTTCAAACTATATGATTGGATAACAAAAATTTCCTACATCTAAATGCTGAATTGAATGACTGACATCAATTTGATGGATATCAATCATACCTTTACAATGAATACGTTAGCAGTAGAAAGCTCTTCCAAGTATCTATTATGAACAGAGTCTAGATAAAGAACATCCGAGAAACCATTCTCTTTAGCTGCAACCTGTGCCTTTAGAATCTATGAAGAGAGATAAAATAGATTCAACGCTACATGCCATGCTAAAAGAATGTAGCACCAGTTATATCTAAATCCACTTCCACATAGAAGAAATAAAATAAAAAACTTGAAAAAAGATATGGGGATTTCAGCTATACTATTTCAAGTAGCTTATTGTTTCATTCTACTTATTGTTCCTTTTGGAGGGTGAACATTTTAAACATCTTTTACATCAGAACTTTGAATTTTACAAATTTCCTCCTAAATGAAGAATTTTTTTATGCTTCTAGTACCACTATCCTGTCGCACATGGGATAAGAGAGAGTTGCACCAAAAAGACTCAGTATGGGTCAGTTCAATAGGCAATACGTGCTAAGTTAACAGGAAATAAAAGTTTTAACATTGTTCTCCAATGTACAGAATACAAATAGCTTATACCAGGGTTCAGAAGAATTTTTTCAGTAGGAAATAGGATTTGAAAGCATTTTCAGTCAGGTAGAGGAGAGTTATAAAAATCATATAAAAACTGATTGTGCAACCTATTGTAAATCAGTTCCAAAGAAACTCCATCCTAGAAAACCACAACAAAGTATCATTTCCAAACCAGATTACCCCTGCATAATTCCCAATGGCCTTTACGCATCCAACTCCACCAGGACCAGGGGTTGCTCGCTTAATCTTACTTTCCACCACCAGATTAATTGGTTTCAAACCACCCTGTCATGACAGTAAAGTGAAATGTCGATGACAGAAGAAGTAGCTCCACTAAACAGAAGGACTAAATATGGTGAAAAAATGATGTAAAACACCCAAGATAAAACTGCATTGAGAATAAAATTTTTGAAAGTTAAAGTGGTAGATGATGTAAGAGGAGTCATGCATGTACATCATGAGGAGTCCATTGTCATGTGCTGCAACAAATAACTATAAACCTTAATTGATCGTTTCAGTTTGAAGGCTTGCACACAAAGGCAGGAAATTGAATGAATGACATACCTTAAAATAATTCCCAACTGGAGTAACATAAACCAAAAAGGTGAATTCAGGAGCTGGTGTAAGACTAAGAACAGGTCCAGTCCCCAAAAGTAAGGGTCGGACATGTAGAAAGCCTCTATCTGGAGGAGGAACCTGCATTATGGCATTCAACCTATAACTAGAGTAATAAACGGAAACAGAAAGCATAAGTCTTTCTTAAGAACAAAAATAACAATCTCTCATTACCCTACGCTTATTTGCCAATACAGTAAGTTTTACAGCATCCACAAACTGTTCAACAGTTGGTGCAGGCATGCACATTCGATCTGCTCCTACTTTAATCCGCAATCCATTTTCCTCAGGACGAAATAGTAAGATAGATCCATCTTGTTTCTTGTATGCTTTCAGACCTTCAATAATTCCCTAAGTATAACGTAACATATTTAGCATCACAGACCCTAAGGCAATGTTCAGAGTCTCATGGTATAGACTGCCCTGACACTGTACATATTAATTAACATATAAGTAGAGGCTGTAGAGCTATGGTGATCTCAAATATCAATTAAAACCCCCAACACATTAATGTCAGGATTATTCCTAGGGCATGTTAGGTCCCCTGAAAATTAAAAAAAAAAGCTACTACAGTCATAGATGTTTTCATTTAAGTTTAGACAAACAACCTTTGCTTCATATTACCCTTTTGGGGGATGCACAATTATGATTGCAGAAATAAAGAGACATGCATTTCAAGTAGCTAACCTGCCCATAGTTCAAGACACAGGCTGAAGGAATCAACTCAATATTCCCAAACCTTTGCAAACCACCATCCTTAAAGCTATCACCTTCAGAACATTTCATTATGTACATATAGTCTGTTGGCACTGGATCAAACCCAAGATTCTCCCAACTTGTAATAGCTGGTTGAGATGTTTCTCTGTTGTTTTTTGAGAAAAAATTCACCAATATCATTTCCAGACGAATAAAGTTAAAACAAATGCAAAAACTAAGAAACAGAATTAAGAGTGAACAGGTGAAAGATGCAAAATTTACCCATGGGTATCCGCCAGAGTGACTGGGCGGCGCCACGAACAAGACGTTGGGCTCGAAGGAGATGGGGTGAAACTGAGCCGATCAGGGACCTGCAGCACGCAACACCAATTTTGCATACAAATTCGAAAACGTTGAGAAGAAGAACAACATCGTAGAAATGTAGTGCCGGTAAAATCCATTGAAATCTGCATCTTTTTCACTTCAACAATTCACACCCAATAGACACCTTAACGAAAATTTTCGTTTTTTGATCGATTTCGTTCTGATTTCATGGGTGCAAAGGAGATTCTGCCCCCACTTGGACATACATAAATCCAATATATTCTCCACTTGCAACAAATGTTAATTTTTCTAAAACTAAATTACACAAGAATAACATATTAATAATCGAAGAATATTATACTAATAATTTCTTGTTCAGACATTTCAAGCAGTTACAGAAATATTTTTTAATTTATAGCAAAGGAACAGTATTACTGGTAGGAACAAAGCAACTACAGGACAATCACTACATCGCAGATTATTGATAGTAATAAAGAAACAACAAGACAACGACTATATTACAGAATAGAACAAAAACTGGAGGGCTGAGGAGGGGCGTCGCCAGTGACGCCGGTGACGCCGGTGACGCCGGGCCAATCACGGCAGAGACAGTGCTGGCCTTCCGGTATGCGCTTGTAAACGGAAGGAACGTGCCTTCCGCAGCCACCCCAGGTAGTCTTTCCGCACGTCGAGCACTTAACCTCGTAGCACATCGTATCCGAACCGAACTCGAAGCTGGAAAAAGGAATCAGATTTCGCTGTGAGATGGACAAGGGTAATCTGAGATTTCGGTGCGAGTGAATTTATATAGGCTGCAAATGATAACGAGGACTTGACCGGTTCCGGTAAACGACGGCGATCTGACGATGTTGTCTATGTCTGAAAATCTAAATATTTTGTTGAACATCACAATTCCCTGGATTGACTTCCATTTGGTGGAATTTCTTCGTTTCAATTGGTAGATTCTTTTCCAAATTTGACAAAATGTTATGCCTATTTTCGTTTTTCAATGTTCTTAATGTCATCGTGAAAATTTTTTTCCCGGTAGCCATGTCACTGTGAAAATTAAGAAAGAAAAAACTTGGACCTTTTGTATTTGGTTCGGTATATCGGAGGATTAGGTCATTAGTTTTATTATATGAATTTAGTTAAATTTTTGCTGGTGTTTGTTTTAAAATAATAATAATAAATATTATATTATTTTATTTTTAAATTAAGAGTTTAAAAGTAATTTTTATTTATATTAATTTCTTTAAAAAATAAAAATAAATTTTTTTTATAATACTCCTAAGATGAGTAACTAAAATTCAAAAATTATTATAAAATTAATAAATAAAAGTTATTTATAGCTCTTAAAATATAAAAGAAACTAATACACATTATTGTAGAATAAATTTCAAATTAGAAAGCATCTAATTTCTCATGAATGTTCAAAAAAAAAGAAAAAAAGTAAGCATCTGATATATATTATTATTTTGGAAAGTCAAATATTTGATAGCGGTCAAAACGGATTGCGAAAAATATCTACTTTGACAATTTGAATTGACTTGAAATTTTGATCTAAGCCCATTACTTGTGGATCTACAGTATTTGGGTTGGTTTGGGTTGGGTATGTTTGTTAGGCTTAATTGGGTTTGGGGTGAATATGTTCACTGCCTTCCTTCCCCTTCCCTGTTTTATGAGCAAAACATGTTGCTTGACAACGGCCCACATGTAGTAATTTTTCCTCCTCTCCATTTGGGTTTGGGTTGAATATGTTCACTGCCTTCCTTCCCCTTCCCTGTTTTATGAGCAAAACATGTTGCTTGACAACGGCCCACATGTAGTAATTTTTGCTCCTCTCCATTTGGGTTTGGGTTTGGGTTTGGGTTGAATATGTTCACTGCTTTTCTTCCCCTTCCCTGTTTTATGAGCAAAACATGTTGCTTGACAACGGGCAATATGTAGTGATTTTTCTTCCCCAATCCACTAAGGCCACTATTTGTGCTTTGAATTTGAATTTCATAGGGAGAAAAAAAAAATTAAATCAAATCATGTTACATACATATGGTAATTAGTGATGGGTCGTGAGTGGTGACATAGTGCTGATCTTTCTTACTTGATTTAGAAATGTTGAAGGGGAAAGCATTAAATGATCTATGCTCTCCAACGCCAATGCCAAAAATTCCCACTCAAATACATATAAAGAAGAAAGAGAGTGGGACAAGGTGATGAGGCTAGCTTTTGGAAAGTCGGTACCTCCTTGATGATGACACTCTTGAGGACATTATGTTGCACTGACTAGATTTCTATTGTCTCTTTTCTACACTTTAGTATTTGGGACAAGGGATGCATATCATGTTTAGCACAAAAACAATTCGTTTCTGGTTCACTTATGCATCCCAATCTTGGAAACCCAGCTAAGCCATATAGATTACCTCAAAACGTAATTATTTAATTTCAAGACTTTATTAAAGCCAATTAAAGAGCTCGTTAGATTTAAAAATGTTATATTATCCCTTTTTTTATTTTTGTTTACTTATAATTACTTTTAGTACCCTTTGTTTGCCTATTTGTTTTTGTCATTCTTTCTAAGTGTCTTGAGATTACATTACTAGATTAGTACTTGACTTTTAATATTTTATTTCTTTTTAAGAGTTTCATATTTATAATTTGAATTTTAAAATAAAAACTATTAAATGAATAGATTCCTTCATATTAAGAAATTTACTTCTATTTAATAATTTAACTTATGTAATTTATACTATACAACACATTTTTTAAATTTAATTGTGCTATTAAAAAATTGAACTAACAATAATTTTATGCCTTTTTTCGCAACAATTTGTTATAGCTATTGCTATATCATCTATTTTGGTTTTTAGCCTAACTTTACCGCCTCATTCTTTTGTTCTACGCTAATTGTCATAAGAATTTGTTCTTTGTTGATAAAAACGCACCTGGTAGAATATCATAACCAAAATTGTCTCATGCCCATATCATGAGTAAATCTTCATCGCCAAAGGTGGGCATTCTTTTTTCCAGAAGGATAGAAAGAACTATCTTCTTATACTCAAACAAGTAGACATCTACTTTAAAAAACAAAAAAAGGGTGGTGGCTTCCTTGGCATGAATGGTTAGAATGAAGAGACGTACTCTCCTGCTTCATGATAGTTTGTCATATGATTTAACCTCAAATGATGCTGTCATATAAATAATATTTAATTT
>BPVZ01000101.1:57724-68946 GCA_020521535.1 Rubroshorea leprosula
AAATAATGATAAATTTTTTAATATTGAAGTTATTTTTTATTTAATAATATTTATTTTATAATTTAATATAATCTAAATAATAAAATAAATTTTTTTAATAAATATTAATACCTTTTACCATGTCGAAGTCAATTTTTGATAATTTGTTCTAGAAACTTAGCAATGAAGGTCTATAGATAATTTTTCTACGTATCATAATGCCTGCCAAGCAACTTTCCATGACCTAATCATCTATTGAAAAAAAATAGAAGAAGAATCATGTGCATTTCTTTGAACTTATTATTCATGAATTGAGAATAACGAAGACGTTTTAACATTTTAATTATTACTTTTTTATTTTATTCAATTGAGACATTTGACTTATTTAAAATGTTAACCGACAAGTACATTGTTACTTATTTTTGACAGAAAATCTGCCAAAACTTTTGATGTGTCAAATTTTATTCGATGGGATACCATAATACCCTATTAGACTAAAGAACATTTTTCTCTTCACGCCGGCCGTTGGATGAGGAAGACATGTTCCCCGTCCAAAGAGACCTCACTCATCTAAATGGCCCCGAACATACTTTTGACAAAAGTAAAAATCAGATGGTTAATTTAGATATCCCATCAACGAGAAATTCTCAATCATGACCCACAAACAGAAGTATTTTGAAATTTTAAGATTCGTCGGTGGGGCGGTGGATTAACCGTACCAAATTGGCATGATTTCCCCATCAGCTGTTTCGACAAGGAAAAATAAGATTGCTGGGTCTCTTTCTTTTGTGTGCTTAATTAGTTCAAAACTCAACATCAACTTTTGTCATTAGCAATTTCTAGTCTGGCAATAGAATTATTTATCTTTTGAAAATCATAACTGTGTTCAATCCATTCAGACCTAAAATGCACAATGAATTGATGGGTGGGAGCCCCCTTAGCAATATTCAGAGACCTTATATGGTGCCCATCTCTTTCCCTTCTAAGGTGGTAGGTCATGAGTACCAACCTCTAAGCTCAGTTCTCCATTGCAACTAATAACGGTGTGGAAACTCTTCCCTATGGAAAAAGGAAAAATCATTTCAGCATGTGGAACAATATTATTCCCTAGGGAAAAACAATGAAAATACGATCCCAAAATATATGCTTGAACTTTTGTAATTGATTTTACATGTCTTGGCTATTGTCTCGCAAAGATACCACCAATATGTTTATACCTAATTTTGAACTTGGAACATCTAATTTTAAAATATTCTAATAATAAAGTTGTTCTTGACAAGTTGGCTTAAGGTCTTATGTTCAAATTCTTTGTAGGAAAAGTGAAGAAGATTCGAATTCACTAATTTTTTTTAATACTCTTTGCTCTTTTTCTCCCCAAAATTAAGGAAAGAAAAAGTTAGTTGTATATTATAGAGATTTTTTATTTTATACTTTAAAAGTACAAGTTAAAAGTATATATTTTTTGTTATTAATTTATATAAAAAAATATAAAAATTAACATTAATTTTAGTATTATAATTTGTCACATAGATAAATTTAATTAAGTGATTAATAAATTAAAAATAAATATTTATTATTTCAATATAAATTTATAAAAAAATATATATTTATTATACTTTTTACCTATTCTTAAGCTATAAGTTACAAAAACTATTTATATTTATTGTATCCTCTTGTTAAGATGATGGCTTGAGGCATATTTGCTTTGCTTATTGAGAAAATTTCCATATCTTGTGAATGAAGCAAGGCATGCATGGAGTGGAGACACTTGAGGCGGTCTGCAACTAGCTCTACATGAAAACATTATAGCTAGCTCATGCTTCATATATGTCCCTAGTCTCTCCTCAGTCTTCTCCTTACTCAAAACCACCATTATTAACTATAATTAATGATAAAGGAATATATTAATCTTCTGTAATTTTATCCAACTGCCCCAACTATCAGGTGAAGGATCAAGAATCAAATATTATATACCATGTCACTCAATAATTTAAACTTTAACTAATGATTCGTGAAACAGTACTAATCTTATTATTAAAGCTTTAAGCTTTTTTTTTTTTTTTTTTGAAGACTTGTGAGATAAGTTGCTCCATTTGTGATTAGAACTGTGCACGAGCGTGCACTTTTGAGAAAATCCTGAGAAAAATCCAAAAAGAAAAGGTGAAAAAGGTGGAATACTTCTCTTCTTTGTGCTCCTATATACAACCACTTTCCACGTGATTCCACGTATGCAATCCATTCCATACACTTTTATGCACTGTTTGTATTCTTTCAGTGGTTCCCAACTTTGGTCATCCCATGGGGACAAAAGAGAGAGATGGGGAATTTTTAATAACTCACTAAACCAGGTTCGTTAGTATTCTCCATTCCTTTTCCATTTGATTAATAATTGTTTTCCCACATTCTGCCTTCCTTCAAGAACACCCCTCAAAATTTTCTTGCCCCTTCGCCTCTTCCATTTCTCTCTGAAAAACACCTTCTAGACTTCCTCCTAATTACCATGGGTTTTGATGATATTTGTAAAGCTGGCCCTGGCCTCGGTCTTGGTATTGATCTTGATCTTGGTCTTGGTGTAGGCAGTTGCCTTGTGGAGCAAGAAAACGTTTCGCAATCTGTTCATAAAAGAAAGAAAAAGAAATTTATCTCTGTCAAGAATGATCAGCAATTTTTGCCCACTCTTACTTTGGGTCCTTCAACTGATCAAGGAGATCATCAATCTCGCGATCATCACCAACAAGCCTCTTCTCCCAGTGCGGTATCCTCGTTTTCCAACTCTAGTGTCAAGAAAGAGGGGGATTTAGGCGGCGAGGAGGTGGAGTTGGAGAGAGTTTCTTCGAGGGTAAGTGATGAAGACGAAGAAGGTAGCCCCAGAAAGAAACTTCGGCTTACCAAAGAACAGGCTGCCGTTTTAGAAGACAGTTTCAAAGCACATAGCACTCTCAACCCTGTAGTATTATACCCTTTAAATCTTCAAATTCATATTCATTCTGTGCACATCTATACAAATTTCTTCTGATTTTCAAATATTTTTCTTTGATTTAAAAACAGAAGGAAAAGCAAGCTTTAGCGCAACGACTGAATCTAAGGCCGCGACAAGTTGAAGTATGGTTTCAGAACAGGAGAGCAAGGTTCTTTTTCCTCTAATACATCCTGACTGCAGAAGATAACCATTATATCATACAACAGGAGATAACTTTTTTTTTTCCTCTTTATGCAGGACAAAGCTGAAGCAGACTGAAGTGGATTGTGAATTACTGAAGAAATGTTGTGAGAAACTTACAGAAGAGAACAAGAGGCTGCACAAGGAGGTGCAAGAGCTTAGTAAATCAATGAAAGCGACGGCGGCAAAGTACTTCACGCAGCTGCCGGTAGCAACCCTGAGCATGTGCCCTTCCTGTGAGAGGGTTGCCAGTGGTGGTGATGTTGGCTCTCCCATTGAGGGCTTATACAATAGGGCAGAAGTCACAATTCTATAATCCGTTCAGTCATCACCAGCACGCAGCCTGGTAGGAAAGGCAGCGAGAGACTGGCAGACAGTGCTGGTTTTCTTCAGAGCATCCTCTGTCTACAAATACTAATATACATGATCAAGTAATTAATTTCACTAAAACATACTGCTAGAGTCTCCTATCTCTTGTAAAAATGTTGTAAATTTGTAGTGAATTTTTCTACTAGACTCTTCTTGATTATGTTCTAGTTGGAAAATAATTTATTTACTAAGCTTAATTAAAGAACATGAAGAATGCTTCTCCAATATTCCTCTTGTTAGCTTAAAATCACACCTTGTCAAGTTTGCCATCCATCTGCTCGGTAGAATGCCTCAGAGAACATTTGTTGGTCACACATATCCAGTTGAGGAAAGGGTGGGGGTGGACACAGCGGATCTTTAACATTAGTCATGACTTGATCAATAGAGAGTAAATTAGAGGCTGCTTATGGATTAAAAAGACCGTTAGTTCGGTAAATATAGGTAGAAAGTCAAAACCGATAGAACCTAGGCCCTATAAATTATATGGTTGGATTTTTTTAAAAAATTTATGTTTTAGAGTTAATTTTCACCATTTCGAGATTAATTCTTTTATAAAGATACGTTCTCACATCAGTTTAATATATTTAAAAAAATTAATTTTTCTGCATATTAATCTCAAGATTTCAATTTTATACTTAATTTATAAGATAATATTTATTTATTAGTGAATGTAAAATTATGGTTATTATATAGTTGGATTTAAATAGTTGTAAGGGATGATGATAATTGTTGGGCATGTGCATGCATAATTATCAAGTCTATAATTATCGTAATTGTTTATAGACATGTGGGCTTCGAATAAAAGAGTTAAATGTGGCCTTGTGAACAATCATATTTCCGAGTCAAGGTCTCAAGGATTGTTCTCATGTTGGGCTGTGTTATAAATATATGAGCCCTGAACGCATATACAATTATAGATATTAGGCCCAAAAAGGCATAAAGGAAAATGAATTCCGTTGCAAACCGCGTCTCTGTTTTTAAATTTTTCCATTTCATTGGCCTACGGGTCAATCGGTATTTTGTAATTCATAATTGAATTTTCTGTTTTGCACTCCATATTGCAAAATATAGGTCATTGGATCAAAAACACCTTCAATATTCTCTCCCATTTAATAATATTTAATATTATGCAATTCAAATTACACATTTTCTTTTTTTATAATATTTATCGTTAAAGTATTCTCAAAATAGTTTTCATGTACCTCAAATTTAATTTTTCTTTGAATAATTTTAAAAACACATATCTTATATTGATCTAGTACATAGGAATTGGTTTCTTTGGATATTGATTTTAAGATTTAAATTTTAAATCTAATTTATAAAATAACACTTCTTTACCAATAAATTCAATTTTTAAGATTCACTTTTTTTTTATAGTATGAAAAAATGTAAACATCAGTCCACGATGAAAATACCACTAAATGAACATATATGCATCCCTAATTCATTTAAATATATTTTTACATTTTTGAACTTAAACCAATTCATTTAAGTACAATTTCTATTTATATAAAGATATGCAACTCTTTTTTTCTTTCATGTTTTTTTTTTTTTTATTTTTTTTTTTAGAATCTCATCTCTTAAAGAGGACACCCATCACATTGGGAGTAGAATTTCTTCATTTATTTATGTTGTGAGGACATGGTCTTGAATTTTAAAAAATTACAATTTAAATAGTTTAATAATAATTTCTTTCTAATAAAAATAAGAGAATTTGAGTTTGAATTACATAATATATAATTGAAATAACTTAACGGAAAGGAGAAGATTTTCCCCTATTGTACTACTAAAATAAAAAATTAAACCCATCCTGAACTATTTATCTCGTTCCGTGTGGATGCAACACATGATAACAAGAGAATACAATTTGCGGGAACTTGCGCAATGCTCTCAGATGAAGATAACCATGGGAGAAAGACAGACTGATTACGTTCAACAACAGCAATGAAATATAAACGTACAACTTAGATGGCTCGCATTGAGGCAGCCTGTCCGATGCAGTCCACACTTATGGTCCCAACCGGTAAGGACCATCACCCATGTAGTGACTATCCATATAGAGAACTGCATTCTGAGGATGAAGACCATCCATCACCATGAATTGCATATCTTCCGAAGGTTTCCAGTGTCGCTTCCTTTGATTTATGAACCAATTATTTATTTGCTTCTGGTCCAATCCAGTTGATTCAGCCAATGCCACTTTCTCTGTCTCCTACACAGGATACCCAAAAGGATTTTATAGCATTTAAAATTTTAACAGAACATATATGTGGAACCATGCATTTTATAGTATCTGAGAGACAGGCAATTAACTTAAGATATACATACTGAAGGATATGGCCACTTATAGTGCAACTCCCACCAACTAAGTAGCTTCTGCCTAGCTTCTTTAGGTAGTTTTCCTTTTTTCTTCTTCTTGGAGAGTTCTTGTTTCAGACTACTCAAGTAACCGCTATACTTCCTCAGTAAATGGTTCTTCAACTCTCGGTCCTCAGCTCGTGGATCGATTTCAGGTAGTTCTGTCTCTCCACCACTGTTGTCTTGATCCTCCTCAGATGAGCCAACACCCTCACATTTCTCATCTATTCAGAAATTCAATGAAAATTATTATAAATAATTAAATTCATAATCAACATAGACAATGGAATTTGGAGAAATCGCAATTTAATGACAATTAGTGGGATAATTGATGCAATGTGATTTTCATCAGCAGAGATATAATGTCATTTGGGTAAAGATTCTATATAACAAACTTTGTGAGAAATCCTATCCATAAAGGAACAAGATGCTCCTAGAATCACAATACTAAATACTAAAAATCATATCACCAACATGTTTATTAACTTACCTAAATTAACAACATCAGGAGATGAACAATAGCAATGCCAAAAAGAAAAAAGAAAAAAAAAACCATTAGGCTTGCGTACTATTCACACACATACATACAAGGTCAAGGTGTTTTGAATTTTGAATGCAAGATTTTAACACTTTTTGGTAGTGCTAGCACAATGAACTTGAAAAAAATCCTAAAAACATTTTTTTTTTGTTTTTTTATTTCATATTTTGGTCAACTCAAATAGGAGTTACCACAAAGAAACTAGCAAATAGAACTAGCTAGAAGCAACAACAACAACCTACAGTGTTTCAACACTAAAGACAAAAGTTGGGAACTACCAACATGAAGAGGAAAAACTCTGGATGTTGCATGCTTATTTATATATGCAAAGTCTTAACTTCAACTAAGATTTTAGTTTGACAACCTTTTATGTGAAGTAAAACCTTGATATGTAACTAATGCAACAACATAACCTCAAATTTTTAACAAAATCTAAACATTTTTTATACTCTCTTTTTTTGGTAGTATAAAATTTAGAGTAAGGGCAGGTTACCCCACTCCCAAACGAAGGCATAAATACTACCTGGCTTTATGAGTACTAATAATGGAATTTATGAATGGTCTATTTAGGAGGAACGATTGATAGCAGGACTTAAATTTAAAAATAATTGTCTTAGCATTCAAATCCTATCAATTTTGAGCCAACCCTCATAGATAAATAAAATTGGCCAAATTCTCATAACAAAAAGCTATTCAAGAAGGTTTTTTCTCCAAGTTTAAGACCAAGAACATTTGTCCACCACCATAAAAAATTAAAAAACCTGTGTAAATCTAGTTTAACCTTCTAAAGCTAGCTAGACAAATAAATTAATATCTCAATCAACAAAAATGAAACCGTTTCATGCAAACGTTTAAAGGAATCAATCCATAACCATAAACTGAAAAACAAAAAATATCTAGAATATTACCATGGAAACACAGTTATCACCTATCCTCTTGCCTGTGGGCTCTTCTCAATGATATCATTAGGTGCATTGAAGCACTATTTTTGGCCATATCAGGAGAAATTTGACCAAAAATGCTAGAATATCCCCATCCAAACCAAGGCAGCCATTAAAAAAAATATGTACAGTAGCAATCTACCTCGGTTTCATGGAACAATGACATTTACCGGAACAAACTGAAGAGAAAGAAGGAAAAAGGATATACTTTTTCCTTTGACAAAAGAAATTATGGATAGCTCAAAGCAATGAAATACGAGTACCGAAAGAAATTAGTGATTGAATTAAATGTCCGTACACGGTACAGGCTACACAGACCTCACTGGTTCCTAACTAGCCTGAGCCTTTGTATTTAAATTTAAAAACAAAATCAGTTTTTTTTTTGTAATAAAACAAAATCATTTACTACTACAAGAAGAACAACTTGGGAAATGGAGCAGTTACAGGATACCATTCATCTGAGGCACGTATTCATTTACGAAAATCAATACCATTTGAAGAACAATATGATATTTAGACCTTGGGAAGGAAAATCCAACCCCTAAAATAAGAATCCTTTGTCAGAATCACGAAAATCAAAAGCTCCATCTTTTCAGGTAGATTTCATGATTAGGGTTTGCTAAGCTTTGTCGGATTGTGATTATAGTCATAGTTTATTTTTGTTAAAATCAGGTGAGTATTGTTTAGTTTAATTAGTATTTTAATATAAATTTATAATTTTTAAAAAATAATTAATTATATTATTAATAAATATTAATTTATAATTTAATTTCAATTTATTAAATATTAAATATTTCATTAATCAAGGTAAACGAAATTAATAATATTTTTCAAGACAATTTATATATCTTAACAAAATACTTTTAACCATAACCAACCTTTGCTGGGTGCTTCTTACTAATTCTTTTTTGATCAATCAAAGACAAGTTTTTTAAAAAAAATTTGGGTATATGACTCTAGGATTTCCATAGATTTTTCTTTTTTTTTTTTTGGGGGGGGGGGGGTTGGAGGAGGGAGGTTAGTACTATTTAACATCCATCTACAAAATTAGCCAAGGACAAAACTTGGTTCGACATTTCCAGTGGTTTATTTCCATGTTGGGGAAACCCAATCATATAATGTTTGGAAAGGGAGAAATGTATATACCATTGTTGAAAATCCGCACGGGGCCATTGCTGATCATGTTTAGTTCAGTTTCGATCCTCCGCATGAAATCCAACGCTTCCTGTATTGGTCTTGTTAACTCCTCTCGGTACTTCACCAGCATATCATAATAAGCTTCCTGTAAAAAAACATTACCAACAAGATCATCAGCAACTCAAGATGATGGCATATTAATTAAAAAGACACAAAATGATCACTACCATGAACTGATCCAGTTCTGGGTCTTTAGAAGTATCTCTGGATGTCACTGAAGATCGTTGCCGTGCCTCAAACTCTTGACGAGCAGCAGTCAGCCGAGCCACTACTTCCGGCGGAGCTCCTACCTGTAAGAAGCATAAGAGGGGTGAGAGGTAAAGTAAATGAGAGGGTTTGACTTATTCTCTGGGGGAAACTTTTGCTTCTTCTACACACCTTTTGACAATCCAGGTAAGCCTCCAAAAGGCTAGAGTACTGAGGGTGGGAAATGATCTTAGCTTTTATGGCATCTACATCACCGCCGGAGCCCTCGCTCCCATCCTGGTGAGGAATTGCGGGATGTCCTCTGATCATTAAAGGGTAGTGAAATTTCTGAGCTGAACTACCGGCGACCTCAGATTTCACCTCAGATTGATAGCACTCGCCCGATTGGAGATGAAAGGAGCTAACGCCCGCCATTGTATTTGCCCTACCATATGGAGAAGAGGAAGAGTTTGGTGCAAGAAGAGGTGAGGCATAGAGGAAATTCGCTCTTGGAGTAGTGCTATTTTCGCTGAGCTGATTATATTCCTCCATGGCTAAATTAACAATAGCCGGAAACTCAAAAGGGTAAAAGAAAGAAAACCTAAGAAAACCCTAAAGAAAGAATTCTGTATGAACAGAAACCCTAGAGAGAAAAATAGCTAGAGAGCTAAGCTAATCATCATCTGCTGAAAATACAAAAGAGTTTTTCCCCCAAAGCCTTGGATAATTAGGAATGCTTAAACAGTGTTTTGTTTTCTCAAGGAGGCCTTGAATAAGTGAAGTTGCACCATGGTTTAGACATGGTAAAGAAAAAAATTCAGATGAACATCGGAGAAATTCAAGACATGATCGGGGCTAGATGAGGAGGAAGGAAAATGAAGAGATTGCGGAGGAGGCGGAGGAGGCGGAGGGGGAAGCTTAGCCGGAGCCTGCGTGATGTGTGGCTTGGTGGTTGACAAGACGTTGTTTTGCTGAAAGGAAAAGAAATAATTGAAAATTAATAAAGGCCAACTGATAAGGGGCAGCTATATACTAGATTGGAGATTTTTCTTCCTTTATTTTTCTTCTCTCTCTTTCTTTCACACCTTTTTATTTTTTTATTTTACTTTGATTTACTACTGACGTATAGTTGATGTTCTCAATTAAGTACCTACTTTTTGTGTTTTCTCACTTGACATCCTTTTCCCCATCTTTGCAATGCTCTTATATATAAATATTTTTAATTTGTGCGGTAAAGATATAATTAATATATATTTTTATTATTAATTTATATTATTTTAAAATTAGTCTATGTTTAATTAATTATTTAATTAAAAATATTTACATAATATTAATGATAAAATTAACATTAATTTTTGTAATTTTTAATATAAATTAATTTAATAAAAATGTGTATTAGTTGTACTTTTAGCCTATAATCTAAGAGCACCCTTAATCTCTTTATTTAAATACACATGTTAAGAAATTCTTATACTTGTTTTACCTCAATTTATTTTTCTTGTTATACTTTTTTTTAAAAAAGGGTCTAATTTTACTTATTAATTTTTATTTTAAATACAACATTAAAGTTCTCTTTTTCAACTTTACTCCTATTAGTAATTATTCTATTTTTGAAAAAATATATCTTAACTTTCAATTTTTTTTTTAATTTTAAGTTATATAAAGAGAAACAATTTTTTCTTCTTTTTTTAACGCATTTTACTTCTATGTCATATGATTCAAAATCAGAATATTTTTTTCTATTAAAAGAAATTTACTACTAAATTATTCATATTGTTAACTTTCAACATTTCTTACTAATAAAGGTAAATATGAAATTTTATATGAATAATAATTTTATTTTTATAATAGTAAATTTTTATCATTTTTAATAATAATGTTAATTAAAAAAGTGATGAGTAAAATAGAGTGGAGGTAATATGCTGGTTTGAATGACATGACATGAAAGAATTCATTATGTGCAAAAGTTCCCATACGAATTTTTTACTACAAAGTTCTTGGTTACATCAATTTCATGATGGTAAAGCATGCCGCTGCGTTGGTTAAAAAGAAGCAGTGCTGAATAGTTCTACCCTTTTTTGGGCAAGTTATGGTTATCCATAAAAAAAAATATTATGGTCACATAAATTTTTAAATATTATATTTTAAAATATTGATTTTATATAATTTAAATGTTAAAAATAATTAATATTTGTAATTATTAATTAATAGATGATAAAATAATAGATATATATCACTTAACAGATTAAAATCAATTTATAAATTGACATTTTTAAATATCATAATTAAATAACTATTAAGAAAAAGTTAAAATTTATATAACCTTAATAATATAGTGTATGGCTCTAACCAGACTCTTTTTTCTATCTCTATTTAATTTTCATTAGGTTTTTGTGTTAATTACGAATAGGGTTTTTTAGATCTAAATAGATTTCTTGTCTTTCTAATTTGTATTCAGGTTTTTTTTTTTTTTTTATTTTGAACATTTTTGGCA
>BPVZ01000101.1:85487-96922 GCA_020521535.1 Rubroshorea leprosula
TTGGAAAAAATTCATTGTTTGTCATTGTTGGTTACATGTGCAGTTGATGAGAGGAATTTGGTGGAGCATGGGCCGCATTCTTCCAGGTATATATAATTTACTTAGCATCAGAAGCTTCAGCTTGGTCTTATTTTGATTCCATAACCATCCCATGGATTACCTAATTTTTTACATCTATTATGTGAAAATTGGTATACAATTTTGATGATCTAGTGCTATTTATTTTAAGTTTTTGAAATTGATTTAATCATTTTTTTTCAAGTAATTTGTTAATTTTGACATGCACTAATGTCTTGATGTTTTCTGGTTTCCTTTTTATTTTATTTTATTTTTCACAATGGTACAACTAAATTTAATTATAAGTGCATTGGATGGGAGTGCTTTTGTAGAACAACTTTTGGACATCATCAAACCAAGGGTAACTTTGGAACATTTATATCTCAATGTAATATGTTGGAACTTTGATCTTATGTTCAATTGGGTACATAATCTCCTTTATAAGTATTGGAGGACTTAAGCATTGGGGACCTACTCTTCTATCATTATCATTGTTATGATTTTCCTGATTGTAAAACTTTTAGGGTACTGGTAGGGGGAACTGCATTAGAAGTTTAGATATTGCTTGTAGCCTTTTGGTCAAGTTTGCTGCTTGGTAGTTTCACTAACCTTTTTCATATGCTGGACTTACAGAAATGCCTCCTATGTTTTAATCTCCCACTGGCAAATGTCCTTGTTTCTTTTACATATGTACTATGAGAAGTAAGTAGACTCTCTTTCTCTATCTCCTATGTTTCAATCTCCCACTAACCTTTTTCATATGCTGGACTTACAGAAATGCCTTCTATGTTTTAATCTTTCGTCGGTGACTGTCTTTATCTCCCACTGGTTTGTCTTTGTTGCTTTTACCTATGCACTAAGCGAAGTTTAGCAGATGGGCCTAAAACCAGGGTGAAATTATACCAAAACTATCGAACTGGGCCACCTGGCCCGCAAAAATAATATAAAATTAGGCCTCTTAGCCCCAAAAGTTTAGCTATGGAGCCTAAAAGCAGGCCTCGTGGCCCAAAATGTTCATCAAATTGGGTCTTGATGCCCAAATGTTTGGTAATTCGGCCTAAAATGTTTGTCAATTGGGCCTAAAATGTCGACATAACTGGGCCCTGGCCCAAATGTGCAAAATTAGGTACGCACTTATGCCCAAAAGTCTAATCAGCCGGGTCTCGAATATTTTTTGGGCCCCAATGTTTGGTTATTGGGCTCAAAATATTAGCCGAACAGGGCTCGTGGCTGAGATACATGATAATTTTGCCCAGAATTTTCGCTTTAGCAATTGGTGAAGAATGAGCTATATTTAATATTTGATTTAAAAATTTTTAAATATAACTCGGGTACTTACTCAAATATTCAAATACTTGATGCCTAATTCAATAAGTATTAGGTAATTTGTGAATATATATTTGTGTATTTAGAAGTTGTTATTGCTATATATATTATGTGATTGACTTAAAATTTGTTATTTATACGAATTATTATTATATATGTGATTTATTTAACTTGTAAGTTTTACTTTGATTTTTTATTTTATTATTTTAATTTTTAAAAAATATTATTATTATATAAAATTAAGTATAATAAATATATATAAAATTTTAATTATACAAATACAGATAATAAGTTAATTAAATAAGTTGATCAAAGAAATCAAGTAAATAGTATAATTTGTTACTTGACTTGATCCTTACGAAAATATTGTTTTCATACTCATCACTTACCTAATTTTTTTACAATTCAAATATAATTATCTAAGACATGTAAGGTATTTGCAAAATAATGGTATAGTGTGCCCAATGCTCACCCCTAATGAAATCTTGATGGGGTTTCAAGTTTCATTCACCCATCCATTTAAGCCCAGTTTATACGTCCCGAAGCTGAAGTGCAAGTAAAATTTTGCGAATACTAGCAATAGCAAACTGGAAGACGTAATTACCAGTGAATCTATCCAACAAATTGATTCGACAAGAAGGCCCTTCCAGATAAAATACAACCTCTGGGTCATCAAGAAGCAATTTTTAAACTGAGTGGCAGGTGGCTCAAACATTTGCAGGTTGCATATTATATTGCTTTTTACCACCAATAAAAGTATAATTGGATTAGTATTTACTAACTTAAAAATTTTAATTTAAAAATCAGAGTAAGGTGATATCAAATAATTAACTCTATGATATATCAATATCAAATAATTAACTTTCTGATATATCGATATCAAATAACTAACTCTCTGATGTATCAAAAAAATATAATTACGTATAATAATTACTTTCCTACAATAACAAATTTTAACTATAATTAATATTTTATATATTTTAATAATTATACAAATGTATAATCATTTTCCATATAATTATAAAATACCAACATAATTTTTATAATTTTTTACAATAGCACAATACAGTAAAGGCCGCGGCCAGGGCACCACATGTACAAACACCACATTCTGTATGAAGAGACTCCACTCTCTTTATTGGATAATAACTGCAAGGATTACTTAGAGATCAATGGACAATACCAATGGCGAGTCATCCTTGTCAACGACAAAAGTTTTTGTAACCTTCTTGGAGCCAGAACCCACTTCCACTTCATATGTCCCATGAAAGCCTCTAAATTGGAACTGTCCTTGTTCATTGATATGGCCATGAGAATTAGTTAACCACTCTTGTTTCACAGAAAGGAGTCTTTTGCCAGCTTCATTGATGTCACCTTCTGCATTCACCAAGCATGAATTGTCCCTGCTCATGAACAATTCCCAGAATCCCCAAAGCATTATGCCATCCACAGCGGGATGGGCGAAAGCTTCACGAAGCATTACTTCCATGTCCTGCCCTCTAATGTATTCATTGTTGGAAGACACATCAAGCTCTGTAAACCAGATTGGTAGACCAAGGATAGCCAGTTTATCTAAAGAAGAGGAAACAACGGGTCCTACAGGACTATCTATGTGTCCCTGAACTCCAATCCCTCCAACAGGTGCTCCTTGCTCTTGCAAATCAAGAATATGCGCAATGTACTTTTCGGGACATGCTTTGGGGTCACATCCATCCTCAACATGGTAATCATTCACAAATAAGGTGGCAGATGGATCCAGCTGATGCGCAGTCTTGAACATGTTTGCTCGGATATCTTTGCCTAATCGGTCTTGATAAAATGATCCATGCAGCATCTCATTGTTTACATCATAATGCGTGAACTTTCCCTTGTAACGTGTGAGGAGACCTGTTAGACGATTTTGAACAGCGGTCATCAAGTCATTTTTGTTGAGTGATTTAATCCATGACTGGACTGCAGACTCCACTTCCCAGAAGATACAATGACCTCGAGCGTCAATATTGTGGCTTTGACAGAAAGCCAACAAGTCATCCGCATCCTTATAGTTGAAGTTTCCTTGTTGTGGCTCTGTCCAATACCACTTCAATTCATTTCCAAAAACAGCCCAGTTGAAGTGTTTCACAAAGAAATCAACAAAATCTTCATTGTCTATGTTTGTTCTGCTTATGCAAGACCCAATGGGGAAGCTATTTTGAGTCTGTGTCACACGCAGAGAGGTTCCAACCAAACTGCTTGAGTCTGCTCTAGAGAACTTGAGGATGACATCACGCTTACGGTTCTGCATCACAGCATAATAAGACTAATTCAATATATGAATTAGGCCAAGTACCTGAAACACACAAGATTTAGGAGCTCCTGTCTCTCCAATAAACAGTCAGTGAGATGACTGAAATGTTGCTTGTAACAATGTCATACCATAACATTAAAGAATGAAAATACAATACAAAGACACAATGGCCAATTAGGAGATATCAAATTTCCAGTTTTTTATTTTTATATTTCATTTTTGCCGTATATGAGCAGAGACCATAGAAAAAGCCAGCAATACCTTATCAGTTAGCCTTGCCAAATGCTTAAACCTTGACACTCGATCAACTGGGAAAATTTGAAGTCCAGCAAGCATTAGATCAACACCTGGAGCAGGACCCTGGACATAAACCATAACCTTGGATGGTTGCTTCTCAATTCTGAAGGAACCACCAATTTCATGCCATATATCATCGTTTATCTCAACCTGCCCCCCATTTACCCACTGGCTGTCCACGCCAAGTGCAACATTCACATTTTGGGGACCACTTGCTCCTTTACCAATTCGAACCCAAGCAGAGACTTGGTATGTCAAGAAGAGCTTCAGCTTGTCAGTGATTATTTGAGCAGGGCCCATCCAAGTTTGTGTGCGGTTGGTCACAGTGATATAACGGCCACTTAATGGTCCATGAACTCCAAGGGATTCTCTGGCCATTGGAGGGAGTATGCGTGGTGAGCCAGTTGCAACGCTCAAATTGCAGTTACCAAGAGGAAACCACCCATTGGTGCCATCAGTTAGTTCGCTGTTTGTAATTATATTGACTCCATAAGCAGGATTCTACAAAAGAAAAACAAAAATATGCTTTCTTGCATCAGTTATGTTTTTAACTCTAAAAAAGCATGCATCACTCCAGTTTCTGATACTTTCTACAGTAGCAAAAAGAAAAAAATCTTAAGTCCAAATTGAAATTAGTTAACTTACCTCAATAACTGGTGGAGGTGAAGGAGGTGTTTTCCCTGCATGTTTTACAACAAAGCTATTGACAAGAATGTCAGTGCCTGGGGGTGGACCTTCTACATAAATCACAACTTTTGATGCAGAACCATTTAAAAGGAACTTTCCTTTCAATTGTATCCAATCTTTGTCCGTAGCCTGCACACTATGATATTAGAGGAAAAAAAAAAACCTTTCTTTCAGCAAGTTTGAAATTTCAAGGGGAACTGCTAGTTGCAAATAAATAAAGCGAAACGTGCTCAACAAAAAGCAAAAAGGATCAAGGCATGATCCCCTATATCCATATATGAGACATTTAATGATAATCAAGGATTTAAGATTGTGACAGAAACCCTATCCAGGGAAAATGAATACATGGGGAGACATTTTTTCAATATAATAAGAAAAGAACTAATAATGTGTGAATCTGAAAGAGGAAGAAACTCACTTGGAAATGACAATGTACTGGTCTCGGCGACCTGGTGCTTGGACATATAAAGTGGCCTGCACAGTGGCATTTGTGACATTGTTACCATAAATACGTACTACAGTTGTTACATCATAAGCAAGCTTTCGCTGCACTCTTGCAGTGATCTCCTGCTGGAGTCCATTCCAGGTTTGTGTGCGTTCTGTTGCAGCTGCAAAAACCTTTCCAGTTTGTGGAACTATTTTCCCATCCGCCATGGAATCGTGTAAAACAATCTTGCAACCATTTGCTGACCAATTATTGAGGCCATCCTCAAAGTTGGGGTTCAGGATGATGTTCTCATCTCCAGCAGCAACACATGCCATTCTCGTAATCTTTTATTATGAGAAGAAAATGCACCCAAATAAGCAATGGCTGAATGGCAGACTTAAAAAAATGAAGATTGCTTACACATGTTAAACAAAACTCGTACCTCTTCATTGCCATTTCCAATTTCCGTAGGTGGGTTCTCCATAGTTTCTTCAGATCTCTAACAAAACACCATAAAACATAAATCGAGATTGCTTGTTTCAGAAAACTACGAAATGGGTAGATATCAAAATGAAAATCTCTCGTTTTGATGAGGGTACCTGAGAATGAGGATGAGGATGCTTCTGCTTTCGATTGGTTTTGGAAACTCGAGCTGTGAGGCAGCAAGCGGAAACCCTCTTCATTTATATCCACCGGAGAGCTTCAGTCTTCAAGTGGAGTCCAAGAAACAACGCGGGTCCGACCAACTAACCCACCCATCAAAGCGCACTTCTGGCTAACAATGCCGTTAAATCACTTCTGTCGGGGTTAATCTAAACATAAAGATCACTCATCCTCTGGAACTAAACTTCTAATCCCAACAAAACCACTGTTCTTGCCCTGTTTTCTTCATTTCCATTTTCATTGATTTTTCATTTTGATTTTAAAATGCCTTATGTTGTATTTGCTTAATCTTGCAGATGGGTTTAACCCTCAATTTGCATCTACGCTTGAATTGTAATAGAAGGTTTCAATTTTCAAAGGGTTTAGGGTGGGAGTGGTTGATGAACGTCAAATCATATATGCCCAAAATTTTGAGTTACAGACAACGTTGCCACCGTCCTTATAATATTGATGTTAATTTTGGAACTTAATTGATGCTTCCACTGCAAGGCAAATAGTTCTTTGATTCCTGCGGATTAGGTGAGGAAGGGGCTACCATCCTCTGAAGATTTAACAAAAATTTCAGGTGATAGACTAGGTAGGAATCATAGCTACATATATAGTATCTTCCACTTAGGTTGTCCCCTCCCTCAAAGCTAACCCAATTAATGTTCTGGCTAAGCATTATGCAATGTGGTGTTAATTTAAGGAAATCAAGCGTCTTGAAGTGGAAAATCAGATGATAACAAGGAGAAAATTGAAAGCTCTCTGAATTGTAATTATTAAGGATTAGATCATTAATATCAAACCTCAAAGTTCTAACATTCTTTGATAATGAAGTCTAGGAAGCTTTCAGAATTCTGAGAAACTATAGATCAATTGTAAACAACAGTGGACACTGACCCTTTTCAACAACAAATGTCTTGTTAAGTTTTCCGGTAGGGGAACTGATTTCCACGTTGTATGTTCCATAAAAGCCTCTGAATCTAAATTCACCTAGTGCATCAATATGCCCATTAGCATAAGACAACCATTCCTTCTTCAGAGCAAGGTACCTCCTGCCAGCTTCATTGATTTTACCTTCTGCATTTACTAAATATGCATTTTGCCTGGACATGTACAGCTCCCAAAATCCCCACAGAATTATGCCTTCCACTGAAGGATGGGCGAAAGCTTCGCGTAGCATTACCTCCAGATCATCTGCTCTAACGTACTCATTGGTGGAAGATACATCAAGTTCTGTAAACCAGATTGGAAGACCGAGAGTACCAAGTTTATCCAGAGCAGAACGAACAATAGGCCCCACTGGACTTTCAATGTGTCCTTGAATTCCAATTCCCTCCACTAGAGCACCTTGCGATTTCAGATCAAGAATTTGTTGTATGTATTTTTCTGGGGATGATCTAGTATCAGATCCATCCTCGACGTGATAATCATTCACAAAAAGGGTGGCAGATGGATCCAGTTGGTTTGCCATTTTGAACATGTTTGCTTGGATATCTTTACCCAGTCTGTCTTTGTAAAAAGATCCATGAAGCATCTCATTATCAACGTCATAATGCTTAAATTTTCCCTTGTAACGCATTAGAAGGTCTGTTAGATGCTTCTGAACAGCTGTTAGCAAATCACTTCCATTAAGCGATTGAACCCATGATTGAACTGCATACTCCATTTCCCAGAAGATGCAGTGACCTCGAATTTCCAAGTTATAGTTCTCACAGAAGTTTAAGAGATCATCTGCATCCTTATAGTTTAAGATACCTTGTTGGCGTTCTATCCATGGCCACTTTAGTTCGTTTCCAAACACAACCCAGTTAAAATTCTTCACTAAGAAATCAACCAAGTGCTCATTGTCTATGCTAGCCCTGGTTATGCATGATCCAAATGGAAAACTGTTTTCTGCCTGTTTCACTTCCACAAAGTTGCCAGTAACATTGCTGGCTTCAGATCCTGAGAACCTTAGGATGACATTACGCTTACGTATCTGCATAGAAACAAAACTAGTTTTCCATATTAGAACTTTATATCACTATGTGAGGAGTGAAAAGAAATATCTTCAATTTAAATATTGAGGCTCCACCTACATTTCAATTTGCTGTTAACACATACCATGAATAGTAATTGATAACCATAAAATGGTATGCAATCAACAGGGAAGTAAAGCACAATAAAACACTTGACTGTGACAATATCCGATGCTGTATGAAGAGTCACTCTGACACCAAATAGAACCAAGTCATTTGCTCAAAAAACCATCTATTACTTTGCATTAAGCAGATTCCTTTTTCTAGCAAAGTAGCAATAGAAAATTAGCAAATATAACAAGAATTCTCCTTTATAAGTAATGGTGTGACTGATGTAATTTGTTGATATGGAACAAGAGAGCAAAATGCATCTAACTTAGCTAAATCATACTTCCACAGTGATATGTGTTAAATAAAAGGCAATTAAATGACAAATTAAGTATTCAATTCTAGACCAGCATATTGAAAGAAACTTTTTCCTTTTTCCCTTTTGATCAAACCCCATGAATGTTTTTCTAGCAATTACCTTATCGGTTTGCCTTTTCAAAAATCTGAACCTTGCCTTCCGGTCAACAGGGAAGATCTGAAGCCCAGAAACCATTAAGTCAACACCTGGAGCAGGGCCCTGGACATAAACCATTATTTTAGATGGCTGCTTCTCAATCCTGAATGAACCACCAACTTCATGCCACACATCATCATTAATCTCAACTTGGCCCCCGTTAATCCATTTTCCATCCACACCAAGTGCAACATTAACTATCTGAGGACTAGTTGATCCAGGACCAATCCGTACCCAAGCAGATACTTGATATGTTAAATAGAGTTTCAATCTGTCAGTGATCATCTGTGCTGCACCCATCCAACTATCTGTGCGATTTTTTGCAAGAATATAACGGCCACTTAATGGTTCATGAGGTCCTAGGGATTCAATTGCCATTGGAGGAAGTTGAAGTGGTGAACCAATCCCAATGCTTAAAGCACAATTGCCAAGAGGAAACCACCAATTGGTTTCATCTTCAAGATCACTGTTTTCAATTATATTCACTCCAAAAGGTGCATCCTACAGATACCATCAACAAAAGAAAAGGATAATTAACATTCAAGTAACAACTTAAACGAATGTATGTAAAGATTCAACCAACATATGCTGTTTTATAAGATTGTATATGCATTCTGAATCAATACATGCAAGTTTTTTCTTTTAAAAAAAAAATCCCAAAAGTCAGCCATATGTTCAACTGACCTTCATGGCTGGACGAGGTGGACGAGGTGTCTTCTCTGCATGCTTCACAACTAAACTACTTATGAGAATATCAGTGCCAGGAGGTGGACCTTCTAGAAATATTATTACTCTTGATGGGGCACCATTAAGTAGAAGCTTCCCCTGCAATTGCACCCAGTCATTTTCTGTTGCCTGCGTACTTCAGCACAAACTAGTTTCATTTAGGAGCTGTGAAGGGAAGTACCAATATCAGATACAAAATAATAAGAATAATAATAATAAAATTGTAACCAAATATAAAGAGATATGTATCTTCTCCAAGGATATAAGACACATTACATATTTGATGGTAATGATCATGCTTTCCTAATGCATCTAACAAGTAACATAGTTGTAAGGTGAAAGTGAACACTAAAAAAAAAAAAAAAAAAAAGCGCTAAAATCTAATTAGCGCTTAGAATGATAATTTTCCCTGTAATCATGCACAGGAAACTTTGAATAAACATATAAGATCAAGGTAAAGGGACTAACATGGCAATTTTGATGTACTGTTCACGCATATCTGGGCTCTGAACCCACAAGGTGATCTGTACATCAGCACTGGCAAGATTGCCGCCATATATCCGAACTACAGCAGTAACCTCATAAGCAATATTTGTTTGCACTCTTCCAGTGATCTCCTGCTCAATCCCATTCCAGCTTGCGGTACGATTTGTTGCAGAAGCAAAGAACTTTCCATATGGAGGAAGGACATTTCCATCTCCCATGGACTCGTATAAAAAAATGTTGCAGCCTTTACCAGTCCAATTACTAAGGCCATTCTCAAATCTTGGGTTTAATATGATGTTATCACTACCAACTTTTAGTCGACCCTCGCTTTTACTCTGAGCAAAGAGGGAGGAAATTCATGAACAAAACCATACTACAATCATATGCCAAATGCATAGTCGAAAACCAAACCAATGTTGCTAATACCTGATTTCCAATCGGCACACAAGGGTCTGATTGCACTTGCCGTCGTCCGTTTACCCTTAAAACTGCCTGTGAATTAGGTGGAAGAGCCGTTTCGACGGTGAGTCCCAAATGCACAACAAGAACAGAAAGAAGAAGGAGATGAGGGAAAGACGAGAACCCCATGAGAGTGTGAGCTCTGAAAATGGGTCTGTGTCCATCCCATTCGGCAAGCAAGAAAAAAGAAGGAAACTTTCCATTAAAAATTTTTCCGTGAAGAGAAATTTATTATTTAAGTGTGGAAGTTGGGATCACGAGCAGAGAAAAGTTATGGAAGAAGGGATTAAAAACGTTAAATGGTAATGTAGATGAATGAGGAGCACTTGCACTGTGGAAACAGCCTCTGTGTATTCCACTCAGCTCTCAGCTTTACAACAACTCCAGCACTTCCATTGTTGGAGACGCAGCGCCAAGTGGGTGGACGGTGGTGAGTGCCGGCGGGGGCTGGGTTGTCACTTTGTGGAACATGATGGACCTTGGCCCTTAATCTCAAAATGGATTTGTATTTTGTTTGTTACGGTTTTCCACTCCATGGGCTTTTGAGCTTTGCGGCCTTTGTCTCATCTCATTCTGGGCTAAGAAAGAACTAAGAGCCTAAGCGGCTATTGGCTAAGCCCATATATGACCCAACCTCAAATGCTAGAAAAATTCAATCCTCTCGTTAGGGGTTGGCATTGAGTACTGAGCACATTCCCTTTTTTGGTATAACTGAGTGTATTAAAAAAAGTTATGAATATTTTACTCGTTTAGATAAATGTTATAGTTAAATTATTAAAAAAAAGTAAATATTAGGTATAAAAATAATATATTCATAAATATTAAATTAAACGACAAATATAAGAATTTAAAATTACTTATTTGATTTATTTAACTAACTTATTTAACTTATTTATTACTTATATTTGTATAATTAAAATTATATATATTTTATACTTAATATTTATATAACAATAATAATAATTGTTAAAAATAAAAATAATTAAATTAAAAAAAATAAAAATTTAGTAAGACTTAGGAACCAAACAAATCATACATATAGTAATAATATGTTGTATAAATAATAAATTCTAAATTAAACACATAATATACGTAATAATAACATTACATATTAAACATTTTCTTTTTTCAAATTAAGTATATAAGTATATACATGTAAATTACTTGTTACACCAATGACCTGTTAGTTCAAATAGAAAGAACTTAGTTCTCTTTAAGTAAAATCTGAAATTTGACTCTTATAAATGGAGAAACAAGTACTAAGAGAGTTTCGCCTCAAATGAAGTTCGATGAGATTCAATTCCAAATTAATCAAGATCCAATATGTTACTTGATACCGAGAGGTTAGTAAAAAAAAAAAATAAATTACCCGTTACTTGTTAAGTTAAATACTAAGTATAAATTTTTGAGTATCCAAATAAATACCAGTCTTAAAAATTATATCTAAAATTTTTT
>BPVZ01000101.1:128212-161955 GCA_020521535.1 Rubroshorea leprosula
AAGTAACTATTATAACACATTGCTCCACGAATTAATTTAATTAAGTTATTAATAAATTAAATATTATTTTTTATTTTTTAAAAACTTTTAAAAATACAAATTTAAAAAAACCATAATTTTTTTTATTCACATTAAAAAATGATTTCTTTATTGCAGAAATTAGGTTCGGACAACTGGTGTGTGTCGAGTTGGCTGGAATTGGAATCCAAAGTTTGTCCTTCCGAGCGTAGCAGAAGATAAATCTTTTGGGTGCACGATTATTTGGATGATAAGTACATGGGAAACAGCTGCTGCATGTACGTAGATAATATTCTTTATCTTTAATTGAAAAGGGTTATTTATTTATTTTTTTTTCTTTCTTTTGAACGTGGAGTGAGGAACGTGGGTTTTTGTTTTTAGGTTGTGGGTAGGAATTAAACTCATCAATAATTAAATTTAAACATTAAGATTTAAAGATAAATTATTAAATTTAGAAACTCGATTTATCTTTAATTCAAAGGTTTAAATCCTAAAGTTAGCACTTAAAAAATTGAAAATATATTTTTAAAATTATTTTAAAAAATTAATTTTAAAATATGTGAAAATTGACCGGTTGATATTGTGGTAGAAAATATAAAAAATATATTGTTTATCTTTTCTTTTGTTTTTCACAATTATCAAATACTGTTTTTTAATTATTTGGGAAAAAAAGGGTAAGGGTATGATCACAGTATAAAATATTAAAACATCAATGTTTTAATATTTTTTTAAACAATGTATGAAAATGTAAGTTTGATGATTAATTTTAGCTTGTTAATTAATATAACATCAATTATTTTATTAATTAATAATTAATAATTACAATTATTGGTCATTTTTGTCAATTAAATTTAAAAAATTCATATTTTTAATGATAATATTTTATAAATTTTAGCTTAACATTATAAATAGTAGTCATAACCACACTAGAGAAAAAAATGCAATAGCTCCTTTTATGCTTTAAATTACTGGATATTTCTCTATTTTATCCAATCATTTTACAACCAATATTTCAATACTATTTGAACGTAAAACTTGAAATTTTAAGTCTCATAATTGAGCTTGTATTGCGCATTTTATGATCTCTAACCTGTTTTTTGATATTCAATGATCTCTAACCTCAAAATGTTCTATTTATTATGGTTGTTATCTTATTATTATTATTATTATTATTTTTGATATTGGTTGCACAATAGAAAGTAATCATCTCTTGTTCTTTATCTCATCTCACCCGCATGTCATGCGACTCGAATTCAGAATTTTTTATTTTTAGTAAAAAAAGATAACCATTGAATTATTTAAGTCGTTAGTATTTTTTTATTATTTTTAAAACTGGTTAACTCACACTAATTATAATTAGGGGACCTAAATTATTTCTTACTACTAAAACAAAATAAATAAATAATATGAAAAACCAAAAACAGTAATAACACTGAAATTCACAGTTGGGTCATGAATTTGTTGAATTGGGGAGGGATAAGAAAAAAGGATGATTTACCAAAAAAAGGAAAAAGAAAAAGAAAAAAGGATGTTTAATTTCAAGAAAGGCATGTGCCTTCGGTTTTCTTGAAGGTATTGTTGGCATCTCTTATTCTCATGCATTGGATTTGTCCATCACACAGGTGGTTCTGTCGCCGCCGAACATCAAGCCAAAGTCCAAATTGTATACGTAACATTTAATAAAGAACACAAGTCTTATCTAGTTCATGTTCATAATGCCGCAGTTTTATATTCTCTTGCTTCAAATGAAAAATAAAGGAAAAACAAAAAAAGAAAGAGAAATAACTTCATCCACATGTTAAGGTTTACACACAATCTGTGGGATTTTAATTTTAACGCATTCATAAACATGTATTTTGGTTTGAAGTCCACAGTTTGCTTGCTACAATCAACAGCACATACTAGAAATAAAAATGGTCAAACTAAATTAATTCATGGATTAATTTCATTTGATTATCTTGCCTTGGCCTTTGCCCAAGTTTTTTATTAACGAGAGTTTAACTAAGACGAGGATGGTCCATAAAGTAATTGACCATATTATTAGTATAAAAATGCTTCTACAATCATATTGTTAGGATTTAAACCATCGTTTCCCCTCTCTATCCTTCTTCTTCATAAAATTTTAATCGGTTAACTTATTTTATAAAAAACTAGATTAATTAGGTTAATATTTATTAATTTAAAAACTTTATTGACATGAGAAATACATTTTTAAAATTTTCCAGAAAAAATTAATACAAATGTGTATAAAAACAAATTTAAAAATATTTTAATCATAAAAAAAATTAAAAACATTAATTTAAAATCAAGAGGCCCAAACACCTATACTGTTAAGGAGCTACTTCAATCCGAACGTTTTAAGAAAAAGTTTTCTTTTGGACCTTACACTTACGGTCCTCTGTGGACCGACTTTCAGGCCCAAAATTGACCGAACCCTGTTTCTTGGAGAGTACAAGAACGTTGCGGCCCAGAATAAATAAGAGATAAAAACCATTTAATCCCGAAATCCAAAATGAAGGGTCCAGAGTGAAGCATTTTGCCTTCTTCCTTGACGATAAGTTTCTGCTTGAAGACCCATAAACAAGCCTACGAGAGAGCAGAAGAAATGTCTCTGATTTTGCCGTTCTCTACTTCCCGGATCGTTGCTCTACCTGGCTCCATCTCTTCTTCATCATCCTCCGGGACCCGTAATCTTGCACCGCCAAGGGTAACCAATGGTGGGTTGGTGATAGAATGCTCTTCAAGGCCAAGGAAGAAGGCGACCTCCCATCACATGAAGACAAGGCCACGCAAGTCGCAGCCATGGGACATTAAGCGCAAACCCACCGTATACGCGCCTCTACCCCCGCTCCCGCCTGACTGGACTCTGGTTCCCAGCGGTGCCAGCGATTCTGCAGATGCCGCGGAGCCTGGTTCTGCTCCACCGGCGCAGGTTACAAGTGGGTAGTTTCTTGTTTGTTGTAATGTCAATTGCCGTTCCTTTTTAAGATTCTGTGATTGATAGTCTAATTATGGGTTTTATGTTTAAATGACGAATGACATGTCTTGTAGTTGTACTCTGAGATGGAGCTTAAATTCGATCAATTGAGAATACTGGTTCTGCCCACTACCTGTTTGATTTTTTTCTTCTTAGCTGAAGTTTGTTCTCTTTTGTGATTTAGCAATTAGCACTTCCATCTACAACCAATGATCTTGCATGGCAAAACAAGAGATGATGACTTTCAAATAAAAAGGACACGTTTTAGAAACATAATCAGGCAAAATTTTAATCTCATAATTATCATGTTTCCGGCTACTGCTTGCATGAATCAAATTGGATACAAAAAGCAAGCACAATTTTGAAATGCCCCCAATATTCACAATAGTGTCATGCTCTTGAAATGATTATTCTTGTTGGGAGATTGGTTTGGTGTTTATCATTAGGGATATAGCCTTTTCATATAACCAACTTAAGTTATGTACATACCGCTCCTAGAGAACATAACTCCCTAGCGATCTTCCTAAATCAAATTCCAAATTCAATGGTCGGAGAGAAAGAGGGGATGACTGCTAATGCTTTAGTTGGCCCACCACCAACCCAACGTGAGGAGAAGAAATGTATATGATCTCACTCTCCATTTCCTAGATCATTGCTAAGCAAGTCACCTAGCGGTTGTAGCATGTCTCCACTATGGTGTTGTTGGCTGTAATCTTAAACCACTGAGGATAACGGTAGCAATCGCTTGTAGGCACAGCAAATGAAAACAAGGTGTTCAAGCCGCGGCCGAGGTGTGTAGGGCACAAAACCACTCTTAATTAAACTCAAATCTTTAATAGTTTGATTAGTTTGAGAAAAATAAAAAATAAAAAAAAATAAAAAAAGGAAAGGAAAGGAGAGATACCATTATTTTGATTAATTAAATTAAATCGTTGAACCAACAAAATAATTTAATTAATTATAATAATTTTCCCTTCTCTTCATTTCCTTTCCTTTTCCTTTTCTTTCCTTTCTCTCAAATCACAAAAGTTGTTAGACATAAGGAATAACAAGGTGAATATTGTTATGAAGGACAAATCTATATTTGTAGTTAGCAAATTTAACGAGAACTGGAAGAGCTTTAGTTATGAAGGACATGGAACAGATTTCAGGAGTTATAAATTACAATTACCATAAAAGACTAGTGTTATAAATTACAATTACCATAAAAGACTAGTTGTTCCTAGACGTTAGAACGAACATTTCGTGAACTAAGAACCAAGAAACAAGCTAAAGAAGACAGATGTTGTTCCAGACCTTTAGCATACATTTACATCAGGTGATCTAAATGTACGTTGCTGGATGCAAGACAAGAAACGAGAAAAAGTGTATACAGAACATGGGGTGCTGTGTTTCACCGACTGTCTGTATCACCCAGAAACTGCACAAGGTTAAAAGGTATAAAAGGAATCCAGCCACAACCAGATCAAGTTGGATTAAGAACATTATACATGATGAAGTCCTAAGCAGGGTTGTCCTGGAGCCAGTTATAATTACACAAGTTGGGAGGTCAGGAGTCTCTTCACAGGTGGCCCCCTCCAGGAGCCAGGAGGGGTTACTGGCTTCTAAAGCAAGTAGAAGACCCCATCTTCTGTACACCCTGAGAATATGCGGTGCTTTGGGGAGCACGGTTTCAATAATTGTTAGCAGGATTTTTTCTTATATTGGCTCTGCGCCAGACTCAAGAGGAAGTCCGTAAATATCTGTTCATACTCTGGCATTTTCCCATAGCCTGTAACATTTTTTAAAACAAACCACAAGCCAATCAGCATGTTGTCAAGGGGAATTTGAGAACTAATAAGACTACTAAGAAGAGGTGGTAAACTTGCATGGTTCTTGTCAAAATGGTCTGAATGATATATAGAATAAAAGCTCTATTTACCAGGGAAGTAATTAATGTCAATGACATAGAAATGATCTCTGGTTCCATGCTCCCGGATTATGTCTAAATTGAATAGCCTTAGTCCCTACAAAAACAAAGAAAACGTATTAAAATAGTCTAGACATTAATAACATGCAGTTCACAGGAAAATTTAAAAATAAAAAATAATGAGGTTACCAGTCCACGACGTAGTTCCTTGGCTAGTCTTTCAAGTAGAGGTCGTGGAGGAAGCTCTGCAATAGACAAAAATAAGTCTTTGAGAGCTCTGCCAAAATCTTAGAAGTAATGGTTAACACAACTTATAAAAACACCAATTCAGTTGCCATTTGAAAAAATCCTTACACAATTCAAAGAGGGTTGATGAAATGATGAGGGAACAAGAACCTGGAACTCAACATAAGTAATTAATCCAACCCACCACCAGATGATAACTTCTTCGTAGGAATTTCCGATACAGCCCCATAACTAAACATTTATATTTTATATACCAAGGATGGTCAAAAGAAGCTAAGAATGACTCACCACCAACACTGGGATCCAAATCTGCATCATCAGCAGAAGCTGCAGCGCAGGAAACCCGTGGAAACCGGAAAACACCTGCATTTTTAGAGAGCTCCCATTTGGTGACATCAGGTAAAGAGAAGCGCCTGACAACTTTTATGGCTTCCCCAACAATATAAACCTTGAAGAGAACACCTCCTGCTCAACAATGAGAAGGCAGGACTGGAATTATGAATTGCTCAGAAATCATTCAAGTACCAAGATACCACCAAAAGTGCCTTCACATACCATGGTTAACAAACTCCTGAAGCACCAGTGGAGGTTCCAATTTCCGGAGAGAATATTGATCATATGCAAGTGATAGTTCATGTGACTTAGCACTTCCATCAGCAACCAATGGTTTTGCCACTGAAACAAAAGTAGGTTCAAGTTCGATGACCAGTGCAAGGAATCACAGAGGCAAAAAAAGAAAAAAAAGAAAGAAGAAATGATAATTTTCTAAATATAAATGACAACATAATCAAGCAAAACATAATCTCATAATTCTTTTGCTCCCAGCCACAGTTTGCATGAATACTATGATGATAATACATGGATGCCTAGCATACTGTAGAACCAAATGCACAACAGATCAAGGGGCATGCATAAACCAAACACACAAAGTAGAATCACATAGGATATGAGAAAACCAAATCAGAACATGTACCTACCAAGGGGCAAGCTCAGCCCAGATTTAATAACTGCCTCAGGAATGGATGATGCATCTCTTTTGATAACTAATTGCTTGGGAACACCAACCTTCCCTGCATAACCAAGCATCAATATTCGTTTTGATCAGCATAGAGTTCATTTTCCAACCTCACAGCTGAATTTAAGCAAGTAAAAAAACAGTGGGTACTAATCTACACAAAATAAATTCAAATTACCATAGGAGTCAGACAAATTCATATCAGCAACACACTGGAGCATTGATTGTCGATTATGTAAATGTTGTATGGCATCTGGAGGATCAAGAACTGTGACCTCTGGATGTGTCTGCCGGTATTCCTATTTTTATATGAAAAAAGGGTAAGACATGGATCAGTATTGTAAATGCATTTTCCTAAACAAATATCCCAACTGAAAATACATGTTGCTTTGCAAGTTTGATCCTCAAGAAAGAGGATTCTCTAAAAAAAAAAAAAAGAAAAAAGGACTCATGAACTACATAACACAAATCAGGAAATAATGACTCATTAATATCCACGAAGCAATTGTTACTGTCCAGCACCAAAAACTTCAAAAGTTTTACTTTTCATTTTCCCCTTCTATACTTCCATTATATGCACTTTCTTTACTCCAGGAAAAAAAAAAAAAATTCCATTATTCTTACTGAAAGAGAAGCCTTAAAGAAATGCATCTAGAGCATTTCACACTTCCCAGGTTTTTCTAATTAGCAAGTCAGCAGTTAATACAAAATAACAAGCAACATTTCTAAGTTTTGTTATCAACAATTCATTTTCTCCTATTATGGACTCCACTGGCCTAAATTCATGTAGATGTACATGGTTCATAATGAAATGTCTCACAAGGTCTCATTATTTTCAAGGCTCTCAAATTTGTAAGGTAAACATACCAAAAGGATAATACCATCATATAAATACAAAAGTGGCAACAAGTAGTACTAAAAAGCTTAAAGATTTATCTTGTTACATAAAAATAATATGCCACCAAAAGAGTGAGAAGCAGTCTAAGATCATCAATATAAACTCCACAAAACCATTTGATAATGCACGCAATCATCATAAACAAAAGGCTCAAAACATGAATCTTTTAAAATAAATTAGAGGTGACTTGGAAACATTTTTCAGAAAACTTCTATCAGATGCAGGCCTATTTTCACAAGGTTAGTGGAGCACATTCATTAATTGCCCTATATGTCTTACATGGTCATCGTATTAAATAAGCTTCAAAAAGGAAAGGCCACTTTTAATGCACTCATTGTTTATGAATCAAATTGGATACAATAATAAGAACAATCTTCAAGGCCACCAAACTAGATTTACCCTATCACATTTAATGCACTCATTTTGTTTCAATAATTTTGGTAGGGAGTTTGGATTTGGTTCTTGAAAAAAACTTCAAAAGAAATAGCAGAGATAAACCAGCAAATAGTAATATAGTTCAAGAATTAAGGGAGTGGACTAGTGATAAATAGCTAATGCAAGAATACCACTCATACTACTTAGAATATTAAAAAAAATTTAGGCTGGTTTATCTAACTCATAGTCCTCAACAAAGTTTACCTAGAAAAAAAAGAAGCCATTAGAAAGAATCATTTTTCTTTGCAGGTAATGCTTAGGAAAACCTGAAAAACCTGCTACTATGGCCACGGAAGTAGACATATCCTCACTTGCTGGAAGCTTAAAGCCTCGACCTCAACTATCAAGACAGGATTCATGGGGAAGGAAAGATCAAGCACTCTGCAAATTATGTTAGCCAGTGATAAGTCTTAAACACTAAGAATTATTTTTCACCAATTAGGGATTATTTGGTTCCTCACATGTAAAATGCAGTCAAAGATGATGATGAGGATGAAATGCATCTAATAAAAGTGGCATCCTCTTCAATAGATCCAGTGACATTCAAAAGTTCCCAAAGAAAACAGAAAAGAAGGGATTAAAAATTCCACCAACCTCAAGAATCTGGCGCCACTCCTTTCCTGTCATCTGCATGGTAGAAAACAGAAAGACAAGAAATAAAAGTAGGTAATTGAGTCATCAGAGTCCAGAACTAAGACAAAACAAAGCTGCAAGAACAGCACAGGCACCATTCTTTTCCAAATCTACATATACATAAAAAAATTTATTTTATTTTATTTTGCTGAATTTTTCTGTTCATTGGTGTTCTTTTTTAGTGCTAAGCAACAAAAAGCAATTGAGAAGTTATTTTATTTTATTTTTATTTTTGGGGCCAGCAATTGAGAAGTTAATATACTAACCTTATGTAACAAAATGTCAAAAGGACCTTGTTCTGAGAGTGGTCTGTTTTGATCAATTGCAACAAATAATATCCCCTTATTCCTGCAGCACGCCCGTTGCATTGTATTGTTACTTAAAAAATCTCATGCTTACTGAAAATGACTCGAATTCTAATAAGTTTATAACATCCTCTGAAAGCTGAACATTTGATTCAAAAGACAAGAGGAAGGAGAAGAGAAAATCTGTAACTTATTCGGTATTAGAGTGATTGTTGAAAGATTCCGTGATTTTTCTTTTCCTTTACTTCATTTACTTGACAACAAAAATCGACAACGACATGTAAAGCAGTATATTCCACTCAAAGAATCCAGGAAAAAATCAAGAGAAAAAACAAGTAAAAGATTCAAATCTAGAAAACCTTCAGGCGAGAGATAGCATTTACAGAACCAGAATTCTCCATAACTAAAACGAGGAAGAAAATTCAATTCTAAAGAGAATTCAATCAAATCAAAAAAATTAAAGAGCTGAATCACGATCTACCTCGCCAAACCTTCGAGCTTCGGCTGCAAAAAGCTCTTCGTCTTCTTCGAGGTAAGCGCGTAACCGACGACAACAAGCTTCCTCTGCTGCTGCTGCAAAACTCCAATCGAGCATTGCGACGTCGTTTCCTCTCCTTCCGCTTCCTCGACACTCCTATCATACGAAGAATCCTCCTTAATCCTCATTTCCTCCGTCTTCAAACAACGAAACACCAAAATCAAAGAGAAAAACAGGCGAGGAGGAGGAAGGAAATGCGGTGGCCGGCGAGATATTGAGAGATCGGCGGGAGCAGAGAGAGTCGGTTGCGAAGAAATCACAGAACGTTTGTTTTGGCGCTTGGAGATGGTGATTGGTGAGTAGGAGAGGGCGTCTGCCGATACGTGTATATATAGGAAGGGGGACGAGGAGGCGGAGATTTGTGGGGGGTGTGAGCCTGGACGCCTCAATTGTGACGCTGGTTTGGTTCTTTATAGCGCTGGCCGCTGAGAATTTAGGCGCTAAAACATGATCCGTGATACTAATGCGTTTGTGTTCCTAAGTGCTGTGACGTGGCAGTCCATGCTTTTTAGATATTCTTTTTTTCATCTATATCTGTTTTTTGGTGGAGTTTTTTTAATTTTTTTGTCTATATCTGGAAAAGAAAAAAAATACTTTTTTAAAAAAAATGTTTCTTTTTTTTTTCTTAGTTTTTATTTGGATTTGGCTTATATAGGGTAAATATATGTTTCTCCAAAAAAAGGATTCGGTATTAAAAAGTGTAAATCCAAAATTCCCATTGGAATATTAATAACACTTTTTATCATTATTTATCTATTATTATTATTATCTTAAGTAGGCTAACAACTCTCCTTTTGTTTTTTTATAATATATTTAAATTGAAGAAAATAAAAGAGGGAAGAGAAAAAAAAAATCTCCATTTAGTAATTAAAAAAATTAGAGGAAAAGAGAGGAGAAAATTTTATTTTATTTTATCTTTTCTTTTTAATATAGTTATTTATATAAATAAGGGAAGAGAGGGAAATTGAGAGAAACGAAGGGAAATGGAGAGAAATTAAGGGAAAAGATTCCCCTTCTCTTGATTCCTCTTAATCCCCTTCTCTTGATTCCTCTTAACCCAAATATGTGGTTGATAATTTTTTTGGTATTAATTTTTTAATATTTAAAAATCACATTAAATTTTAATTAATTTAAAGTTGAGTCGGATTGGATCTCATATGGGGAGAAACTCTTAAGGTATTTATTTTTCTCTTCATAAAACTCGAATTTGAAATCAAAATCTTGTTTAAGAAGAACTGAACTCCTTCTACTTTGATCAACAAGTCGTTGTTAGGATTAACAATTTTTTATTAGTATTTAGTTATTTATCCAAATAAATTTTTTGTTTTTATTTTTATTTTTATTTGTTTATATAAATAAATATTTTTTTTCTTATTTTAACATATTGTTATCACTTTAATTATATTCATCTCATCACAAAAGTTTCAATTTATTTTTTATTGTTTAAGAATAATATAAATAAATACAAAAAATATTTATTTTAACTTAAAAATTATTTTTAAGAAACTTACAATTATTTTAAAATAAAGTGAGTATCTTTTAGTTCAAAACCATCTAAACTTCTATTCTACCCATAATAATGTAAATAAAAAAAATGGCACAGTAATTCTTTAAAAAACGAATGAGCAAAGCTTAATGGCACTACCATTATGGTAGTATGATATGATGATAACTAAGACCAATCACCTATATTTGACACATCAATCATAACTAAGGCCAAAATTGCTCTATTTAACGCATTTATTTTTACTCCAAGTGAGCGTTTCAATGTTTAAGAGTATTGAAGATATTAAATTTAAATTTTGAATTAGGTGATGAAGGGATTTAAAAAAAAAAGAGATATTTTTTTTATATGATCTATATTAAAAAAAAACCATATATTTATCTTTCATTAAACATAATTTTTTTTTAATTGTACAATGTGAGGTAACCATCTCTCATCTCTTATCTCTCATCTCTCATCTCTCATCTCACTCTACCTGTATATTATGCAACTCAAATTTAAAACCACTAAATCATTTAAATCATTAACTTTCATCAAACGTAATTTTGTTATGAATGGGATGGAAACCTAATCAATTATAAAATCTGAGTTGACCATATACATTTGCATTCCCCCAAGTCACTGACAAAATGAAGTTTGTTTATGGTCATCTCTAACTAAAAGTATACTATAAATGAGTTTATTTATATTCCTTATCTATTTATTTATTTATTTTTTTAATAAATTTGTAAAGGATCGGATTTGAATTGTTAACTTAAAATAAGATAATGCACTTATATGTGGTCTGACGACATTGAACCTGAAAACCCAAGTGTATGTTCTTTCTTATTTAGAGTATAATTTCAACAAAATATCTTTTTATTTAGAGTAATTTCAAAAAAAGTTTGATATATTAAGAAAAATTATATTCGGCTTCTATAATTCAACTGGCGACATAAAAATATATATGTTGGGTTCTACCTGGTTTGGTTGGTTTTAGGAGGTACGTATGTCCGGATGTATGAGTTGGATAAGTATTGTACAAATATCAAACTTAATAGAATAAAATACTTTTTACACTACTTATACATATAATTTTATGAAAGTTGGGAGTTAGTTATGGTGCGTGTCCGATTCATTCATATTCGCAATGATGGTGCTCGAGCAAATAGAATTTGTTTATCATCTTTTGTTCTGGTAGGTCCACATGGTGCCAGGTTCGCAAATCTTATCTTGGGGTGGCAAATGGCCAATTTTTAAGAATATGACAAATTCAATATTTCTTTTTTATCATAGGGCATGGAGACACATCCCATCATTCATACAAGAAAAAAGGAAAGGTTTTGATTCAATATCTCGTGCCAAAAATCCCCCACTGCCATCAACGTCTTTGGATGGAGAGAGAGTTGGAGAGCAAGGTATGGTTTTTATAAAGGTAGTAGATAGATAGATTTAAAATTGATGAGGTTGATGAGGATTTCCTTTCATTTGTAAAGATAGAATAGCTTCAATGATTTAACTTCACTTGCCTTTATTACTTGTTTATGAATCTTTGTCTCCTACTATTATTACTTTTTCTTTTTCATTTTGGGTAAAAAGATGGTTAATGTGGTAGCGTGATGCATATATTCTTTTTATGTAGAATACAAAATTAATATACAAAATGTACACAATATAAGTATAAATAACTTAAACACGATATATTATTTAAAAAATTTTAAAAAATATTTTATAAAAAATTGATCATATGCAAGAGTGAAATTCACAAAATTAAAATTGTGATATCTCAATCTTTACCATTAGGTCAAAGACGTAATTGCCTAACATGGTAGTGCGATTGAAAAAGGAAGAGAAAAATAAATGAAAATAGAGGAGAAAATTTGAGATCGTAGAAAGAGGTGCTTGGCATTTTTCGCTGGTACAACTAATAATCGTTTGTTTGTTTGATTTTTTTTTTCTTTCCCCTTATTCAGGAAAGTTCATTGAACGATCATACTGTGTGTAAAGTCTCTTTTTTGGCACAACATCTAGTGCGGCCATGACAAACACGTTGATGGTACGAAAAAAATTTGGAAGTATATGCATTCTCTCTAGGTGGAGGGTCAGATTCTTCAATTTTGGAATCATAGAGCAAATTTCTTTATTGAATCACTAAGTGACATAGTCCTTTCAGTGAACTTCCTTTTACTTTTTAACTTTTAAAAATAAATTTTAAATAAAAATTTAATAATTTTTATAAATAATAATTAATTTTTTTTATATATAATTTTTATTAAGTATTTTAATTTGATAAAAAAATTTAATTATTATTTATTTAACATGTTAAATTTTTATTTATAATTTATGTTAAAAAAATTAAAAAATTAAACTAAAACTATTAAAAATAAACTGAAGGAATAAAACAGAGGGCATATAACCGTACCGGTGAACGTTTATAACAAGTGAAAAAAAATTGAGATGGTTAGGTATTGGGTCCAAAAATTTATATTATACAAGTGGATTAGGTTCTAAAAATCTATGACGGAAGGATGGATAAAACAAGTTGAGCATTTTATATCTCAAAAACATCTGGACATCAACCTGTTCCACATGCAACCTGAATACTGACATGAGGTATATCAAATTTTTGATTTAGATCACCTTGCAAAATCCTTGATTCCTAGCATGAATGACCCAATTTCGACTGGACCAAAGACGTTAACTTAGTTTGGTGCGTTTGAGTTGGCTCGAGCCACCATTTAACTGCAAAACCAAAAAGAGGAAAAAGAAAAAAGAAAAAACCTTAAAAACTCGATTCAGGTATTAGTTTTCATGTGAAAGACACTGAATTACTAAAATGCTAACCCTTCATTCTTGCTTTGAGAGCAATGGAACAAGGTCGACCACCACTAAAATAGACTTTCTTGGACACAAGTTCCTTTGTGCGGAGCAACAGTGGTTGCAGTGTCATTTTCTGATTGCTTACACCTGTGGAATTTTGTGAATGAGTGATTCACACTCCCAATAGTTGCAGACAGTTGTGCAGAAGATGGTGCCACAGGTTGGGATACATTTCCAACTTTTGAGGGGGTTAAAATGAGAACCAAAGCATGGAATTATGGCAATGGGGCCATGATTTGATCTTAGTGCACATGATTTGATCTTAGTGCACATGACTGCTCTCTGGTCATCGGCTTGGAGCTGTCAAAAGAAAAGTCAAGAAAGTTACTGTAGTGGTAGTCAGAGGTCACGCACCTTAGTGTAGTCCGAGGGACATAACCTCGGGCATCTGGAACTACTCTTAATAATGCAGTCACCGACTGGAGCAATGAACTCAGCAACGAGCTCATCACAGCTGAGCTCAGCCGAGCTCGAGTTCATCCCCTCTGCTCTTGTCCTATAGTAACTCCGTACATGTACAGATCCCTCAGGAAAATTTCCTGCGATCATTGACACATACGATCATTATTGTCCACGAAGAACAACACGTGGACTCCCCTTTGAAGGCTATAAATACCCCTCTGGGTTCTTCCCAAAAGGTAATTGAAACCGTACTCAAGCTCAGCTCTTAATTCATACCTAGTAGCTCTGATTATTGCTGACTTGGACGTCGGAGTGTCTACCTGAGACCACACCTCAAGGCTTTGCAGGTCCACACCTTAAGGCTTTGCAGGTCAACCGAAGTAAGAAGTCAAGGACAGAAGTGCTTTGGAGTTCTTGTGCAACTACAGTTACAGATGTGCTATTTTCATTTTCTGAGAATTAGAAATCGAATGATGAATCCCATTAAATGCAGAGAAGCACAAGAACTCTAGACATAAGATATTATTATTATTATTATTTTCTGGAGACAAATGCATTCAATATTTTAATAACTAGGAGAGGAAAAACATACTTGGTTTTAGTATTGTGCATAAAACAAACCTTTCAAGGGAACATCAGCAGAAAAGAAAGAAAATCCATGGAAAATAAACTTATATAAAATTGAAGACACTGAATTATCCCTTGAGTCCTGCGTTGACCATAGAATCCTGTCAAATAAGTAGAACCCATTAGCTGTCGGGCAAAACAGAAAAGGCAATAATATTTTGGAAAATAAGTGAAACATGTAGGAGAAAGAACCAGAAAGAATGAACGCTCCAAAGTCAAGAGTCAACTCAATGGATTATCAATTGGTTTGCTGATATGTAATATCCTTTTAATGCTTTAGCAACCCTGAATCCTGGAAAAAGTTAATCAGTGGACTGCAATTTTCTAGTGCTCCACTAATTCTCCTCTAGAGAAAAGGAAGTTCATATATGATGTGGAATTGGGCTCGTGTTGCAGCATTGACGCACTATAAGAATTAGAGGTGGGAAATTTTTCCTAAAATTTGCAAAATTTGTCACCCAACACTTTCCTTAGAACAATGTAATAAAATTTTATTATTATTATTATTCAATATTTATGGTCAGGTGTCCCTAGATCAACTTTTACACATTTTGAGACTAATCTATCCTCAAGCAATCTTAAAAATGGATCCCCATATTGGCTGGTGCCTATCACATTCAAGTTAATTTACATAGGTGTTTACCTCAAGACTTGAACCTTAGACCTAGTTTATAAGATAACACTTGTTTACCAATAAATCCAACCCTTGGGATCATAAAATCTTATTGATTGACTACACATAACAAGAAAAAAAGAACTCTTGTCATTTAAGAATAACTGAAGCATTCATTGTCACATGCATGTTACGCTTGAAGGTCCTTACCCAGTGCTTGCAGACGAGGCAATTCTCAGGTATCTGTGGGAATAATACCCATGCTATCCAAAAAAAAAAAGGGAAAAGAAGAGGAGGAAGAAAAGAGTGAGAATTTTACCAGTTCAATAATATGGTTATTCTTTTGAAATGACATTTTCAGAGAGTGAATTCATGGTATCAATCCCTCTGGCCCAAGAACCAATGGCAATAACTTTTTCATGACCAGTAATCCACTAATCTTAAGTTTGTGATTGTAACAAGATATTTGGAGAGATTGTACTATTAACCCCACCATGTGCTAAATGTGATTTTCTAGGATATTTATAAGAAAAACAGTATGTGTACCTATCATGTGGTCCTCTTCTGCTCCCCTGCACTAGCCCTTCACTTCGTTTTCTGCCTTTTGTTTTAGCCCTCTGCATGGCTGAAATGCAAACCTGCTTCAAAGAAAAAACAGAGAATATATTTGTCTAGGAGTTACCAAACAAAAGAAGGGGAAGAAGAATAACAAAAAATATTTCTTACAATTCTATTTCGCATCATCCCTGATGACTTACAAAATGAGAATCCGCTGATTGGACAACACCAATATCAGCACTAATCCTTTTTCATTCCCTTACCAATGTATTAGTTCCTACTTTCTTCAAAATATTTCTTCTTATCATAAATTCACAAAGAGCTTAGTCAAAATTTCAAGCACAGAATATGATTACCTTATCAAACCTGCCAAAAGGAAAACAAACTCATGCAACTTCTCTGAACCAAGGTTGTGGCAAGTCCCACTTTGAGGAGTTCACAACTTCACTGCGGTAAATAACACAAATCACATGGTTTTAAAATATGGATAAATATATCAAACCAACATGTTCTCACTTAAAGCAAGGACGCCAACCTATTTGTGTTTGGCAAAAAAAAAAAAAAAAAAAAAAAAAAACAACTACTTGTGCGAGATTGCATGCAAGTTTACGTGGGAATAACACAAAAGCATCAATAGAAGGTAATCTCTATTTTGGGAAAATCATCCAAAGATTGGACAGAAAACTAGATAAGGATTTCATGTACATAATCTGAAATTGGTATGTACCTTCCTCCTATCCGTACCAATCAACCCTGCATACACTTGAAATTTTTTCTTCCAAACAAAGGCAGGTTTTGCACCTGATATACTGAAACCGTTCTTATTCATATTGCCCCTGAAGTGCTCTTCAGCTAACTATATAATTATTACTTTCAGAAAGAAAATTAGCAAAAGTGAACAAGGAAATTTTTCCAATAGGATGGTAAGACACTGCAGATGATGGATATAGATGCTAGACATGAGAACACCAATACCAAATAAGGCAAGATAACAACAAAAACAATTTTTTTAAAAAAAAAAGGGAAACAAGTAAAAGGAAAAAATAGTTTCATTCTAACTGATGCGAAACAGCATTGTTATTACAAACAAACCTAACTAGGGTAAAACATCACCTCAATGTGGGAAGGAAGTGAATATCTTTCACCTATTATCGAAGAAAAAAAATATATTAGTGGGAACCAATCCTCTAACAAAATCCAATACGTGTCATCCACAGCTCTAATTGCAGAGCAAATGATCACATTATTTTAAACATTACAAATAAACTTCATTACAAGGGTTACCAAGTTTCTTTCATCAAGATTGTGATAGCTCTAGCTTCTTTCTTCCATACTAAAACTCACACTGAAAAAGATAACTAAATTGTTAGCATGTGCTTTCAACTCAGAAAGCAACTCCAATTACAGTTGACCAAAAACAAAATTCAGTTCCTAATGGAAACAGAATCACAAATAACAAATATTCATAACTTAGAACCTCTCACAGGGTAGCCTATAGAAGGTAAGTAAAATATGTATTTCAAAACATAAATCTAGCTAACACCTAATTATTTCTCAAGAAAACTTCCTCAGATCATCTCTTCATTTAAAACTTATGTGCATGAAACAGATGTTCCAATGAGCACATTCTTTCACAAACCCAAAAATAGCTTCTATTAGTTACTTCCGGTTCACAATCAATCAAGTCCATTCTTCTTAAAAGATTTACGATGTTAGTATTACACCGTCAAACACCAACAGCAGCAGCTGAAAATACCAGACCATGCCACATACCATGAAGTGAAATAATTTGGCTTCTTTAATTCTCTGAATCAGGAACACAATAACCACCCAATTTTAAATCACTGAAAAGCTTGTACAACTCCAAAAACATTATATAGCTATAAGCGAAAGAGGGAATGTGGAGAGAGGGTCAACTGCTCATAATGGAAAAATCATTATTATATTTCTTCTGATATTACTCACTCTATCCTTTTATAATCAGAAAAATGGAACAAAAATAACATCCCCAGCTTTTATGAATTTCTTTCACTAAAGTACAACCTGCTTCAAAGCTCATTTCCTTACCACCCCAGAGAAAAAACTTCTGCATCCAAAATTAAAGACAAAAGAACTAGCTTGATGTCAGTTTTATGGTTCTAAGAGAATATACTTTGCATAGCCACAAAAAGAGATCACGGTCATCTTAACAGGTTTAATTTGTTACAGCTTCTTACTGCAATGGAATAATTATAATAATAGGATAAACATGGCACATCAGCTTTCAATAATTCTCCATATGCAAAAATTCACCAAAAATGTTTATGATTGCTTCACATGATACAGCTCTAGTCTACAAAATTTGTACCCTCCTATGAAGGACTACTGGAATGCAAAAGCTCTTTAAAACAATTAATGCAAGTATTGATTTTTTGTCACCTTGCAAAGTAAAAGACTTCTGTGCTGACATCATACACAACAGAACAAGACGGGAAATCTCACTCTAATGCACATGGCATCACCCCCACCCCCCCACTTCTCCAATCCCCATCCTATCACAGGTACACGCACAAGCATGCAGGCGTGTGCCTACACAAAGAGGGAGGGAGGGAGGGAAAGATTTGGTGTAGAGAACAATGCAAGCATACAGAAGGATTTAAACGAATATCTTTAGCTGCTATGTACTCTTGTAATGAACCATAACAAGGACCACTCAATGTAAGAAATCCCATTTTATAGACATAAATCTCCTTTCGGCAGTCAAATGATAAAAGAAGAAGAGAAGTTTTAAATCATGACAACACTTGAAAGGGCAACTGATAACTTATTTAATAAATAAAGAAATCAATAAATGCAAATATATTCCAAAAACATAATCCAACACGTGTACCCAATTAAATTCTATCAGGAAGCTTATTAATGGAAGCATTCAACGAGGGAAAGGAGCTGATTTCAATGTATCTATAGCTAATTCTAAATGCATTTTACATTAATGATGAAAAAAAGGAAGAGTTAAATTTTTGACATGTATTTGTAGCTTAATGAGACTTTCTCTGTATAACCTGCCAAATTAATATTTCTTAGAAGCAAATTTCATCAGCAATGGAAACAAAAACTCCAGTAAAAAAATCAACCTATATAAAATATAAACACAAACCACCTTCTGGTGGTAAGCAAGGGAATATGAACATGGTGGTTTTCCATGATGCTGACAAACAACGTAAAAACTTGTTATGAAACTGTCAGCATCCCATGTTATGCCTTGAGCAGCCGAGCATCTTTCAAAATCTACCTCTGCTTACAAGAAAATCTTCAAATCTCTTCACTAAAAACAGGTGGTACCAATTGTGATAAATGGCCTAATCCAGGCTTTACTCTAACTAAAACAATAGCTTACTCTTATCTTCAATTTCTTTCAACATGAGAACCATTAAGAGTCAGTAGTTACAAGAAGTCATGGATAACCAGTTTCTTGTTCCATATGCTCATAAAAATTCCAGCAGGACCAAGCATTATAGTATGAAGGCACTCTATGATGTCTCTAACGTATGACCGTTTAGAATAAAACCTAGTGATAAAATCTAAACACCAGACATGTGTAGAAGTGATCAAAAGAAAAGGAATATTAGTTGAAAGATTCTCAAATTGTTTTATTCTTCTTTGAATGGAAGAAAGAGTGCCAATTAACAATATACCCAGAAAATTTAATGCCATGCATGGAACGTAGAGAACGCTGTTGATGCTTAGGTACTTCAAGTCTTCAACTCTCTTTTAGCTACCATGAAATAACAATTGAAAACTTCATCATAACTAAGAAATATATTTGTGATAACTCCATCTCAAAACTGACTCCTGTGCAGACCTCACACTGAAAAAACTAACATTAAATACACACACACACACACAAACATAATTTGCTTGACAACGCTGACTTCATTACAGGTTAGTTCTCTTTTCAAAGGGGTTAAGGATCCTCAGAACAAAGGCTTTAGTAAAAGCAAATCACTAACTGAATGTTTAGAAGAATACTAATGACAGGCAAAATGAGCTAACACAATGGGCAAAAAAAACCTAAGAAATGATTCTATTTTGTTTCCTGTGCATGTAGGTTTAGATGTTCTGTGCTACTCCTAGTTGAAATGTAACATAACATTTGGATCATAATTCTTCCAAGTCATCCTGAGTCATTAATCTCCCGAATAACTGACTTTAGGATGTTATCTCCAGCAATAAATCGAAACCGCCTTATAAAATCATCTTTTGCCAACAACCCAGCCTGTAATTAGCCATAAAGTAGGTCACATAACTTTTGCCTCAAGTTAGTTCTCTTGTGACAAAACACATGTTATATATAAGAAGGAATCAAATCCTTACTTACCTGGAACATCTCGTATAAATGCACAACTTCCTGAAATTGGGCAGGAGGTAGGGAATCCCCAACCTTTGAGATGAACTCCTTACCCGTACATCGTGCTGCTTTCATTTGGCCTACTCAACAAAATTCAATAATGGAATATGGATACAAAAGCTACAAAATCAATATCCAAAAAAAGAGCAGAGAAAATTTACCTTGCGCATTACCAAAAGGCTTGTAACTCACAACAAACTCAGGAAAAATGTGCTTGTTCATATTATAAGACCACACCACATGCCAAGTGGGGTTCTTAGGATCATCTGAACCGGTGTCAAACTTCGCCCTGGAAGGTAGATCTTGTTGGGATCCGAATTCCACTTTCTCGACATTTCCCAATAGAATTCGACAGAGAATAACATGCTTTTCGCCATTTTCATCTGCCTCCGCCAGTGAAGCACTGAAACGATCAGTTCAAAGGTTAAGAACTACGAAAACGATCGATGGATGAGTATCAAACTGAATATACATCAAGACGTATACCTCAATTGGGGCAATCCTATAGGAGACAGATAGACACCGATCCCATAAACATCAGACTCGGGAACCTTCGTGGGCGACCGAAATCCATAAGCCAATATGGTAGCCACCTCCTTTTCCGAAGCCCCGTGCCAGGCGTGAATCGTCGTTGCAGCATCAGCACCTCGAATAGTCCTAGTGAGCTCAATTTGTTTCTGAAAAGCCTCATAACGAGCCTTCTGTGAATGCCCCTCACGCGTGCATTTGTAAATGGTGGTAACATTAGCAAATGGATGGAGTTTTCTTACCCCTGCCAAGAAATAATTCTTGATAAGCATATGCTCCTTATCTCCTTCTCGCAATATCGTCGTCTCTGGCCACCTAAGAACTTCAAGAAATTGCGGACGTCTAGGCCCATCCTCAGCTATGACTGGAAGAACAGCGACCGGAGGAGTTGGAAGAGCCGTGGTTGGAGGAGTTGCTTCAAATTCTGCTCTCTTCCTCTTCAATAAACTATCGTCAAGCTTGATCACAAGCTCAATGTTATGATTAATATCACCATTACCATTAGCACAACTCTCCATATATTCATTATTTTCAAGTTCTGTAAACTCTTCCTCCTTTCCGATACTAATTTTCGGGAAAAAACACTTGCCATTTTCATCGATCCATGAAACCGAACAAAAGTTTTCGGTCTTAAAATCGATCTGAAGCATCCTCAGGAAATCGAATAGATACTTCGATCCGTCGATCGACACGTCCACCATCGCCCTGCGGTCCGCGAACGCCGGGCGGAGTTGGTCTACAACTTCGCTCGAGAAATCGATCCAATCTCCATTCTCGAAGTACATCAACCTGGATGGAGCTGTGCTGCGAGAGAAATTCCGGTAGTTCTGTAGCAGGAGCTCTGTAGAAGCAAAGTAATCTTGTGCAAAGCCGCTGCGTTTGAGAGCGTACTGAGTTAACGGTGGAGCCAGTGGGGATACCTTCGAGGGAAGCGTAAGTGTGGCGGATTGCACCTCCTTCCCCTTTCTCACCGCTGCACTACCGCTTTGGTGTGCAGCGTCTTGAGAAGACAATGGAACCAATGCGAGTGGTGCAGATGACGGCAACGGAACCATATCAGCGACCGATTCCGCCAGCCTACTAGTTGATGCCGCTGCTGTCTGAGCCATGAGTCACCGGCTGAGACAAAAAACGCTCGGATTTTAGTAATCGGAAGCAACAATGAGCGGCGAAATCAGAGGCAAAAGGTCGGCTACAGCAACTTATATGCGTTTCTTCGATGGGGACGACAGTTTTCAATGTCATAATTGGGCTCCATTTTAATGATGATTAAGTCGGTTAAAGCGCAAGAGAAGGAAGGGCATTCCTGGCAATTCATAGTCATTCAGAGAGAGAAACGCCGGTCTCGTGACTCAGAATCGTTATTTTTGCCTTGGAGCCTAAGCAAGCAGGAAATATTAAATATTCCACGTCGGTTTTTTTTTTTTGGGTTATGGAATGTTAGTAATGTTTTCTCACCGAATCCGAATTCTGTGAAAAGTCCACCTTTGACCTTTTTTTTTTTATTTTTTTTATTTTAGTATATCTGAAGATGGATATACAAAAAGAAATAACATTTTCTTATTCTCAAATTTTTTTTTATTCCACTCAAAATTTAAATTTAAGATCTTTAACTTAAAATATTAAATTTTGAACTATTGAGTCATTCATTGGAGTTCACCTTTGACTTTTGTTTGATATTAGATTAATTCATCATGAAGATTTCCTTTAAAAAAAGAAAAGGAAATTCTTTCTCCTTTCAAATATATCTTTTTGACATTAATTTATTTATTAATCTCAATTCGGTTTCAGTTTATTTAACAAATGACAATTAGTTTAGTAGCATGGAAGAAGTACTAATAAAATGAAAAAAAATAGCTTCTTTTTTTTTATTTTATTTCATTAATAATAACAATTTTAGTAATTTACACGAAATTTCAAGCTTAGCATACAAGTTTTTCCAAATAAATTTTTTTAACTGACTTGACCTCCAAGTTTTAATTAAAAAAGAAGGACAACTTCTTTAAGCAAAAAAAAAAGGAAAAAAGAAAAAGAAGAAAGGTCAAATCAAGATTCATGAAAGAATGTCAACTTCATACTAAATAGCCTTCAAACTTATTCGAGAAAAAAATCGACCTCTAAATCTGTCAACTTGAATTAAATCAATCCTTTTTTAACGATTTTCTTAGTTTTTTTCGTCAATAATTGTAACCCTTCATTTGGTTTTAGAAAAACAAAAGAGATGAGGGATAATATATTTTTATTTTTCCTTCTTATTTAGTTACGTTAATTTAAAACAAAATTCCCCCTCTTTCCTTCAAATTTTTGTAATTTAAATATAGAATTTTATTATTTAAATATATAATTTTATCTCTTTCACCTCTTCTCCCTCTCCCTCAAATGTTCAAACCAAACAATAGTCTATAAGTGACTTAGATGAAAAACTAAGGAAATTGTTAAAAAAATTGGAAATTTTGCCTCAAGTCAACAAGCCCATAGACAAAGGCCGAAAAGAAGAAAATGAGAAAAAAATAGACAAGCTCTAAGACTAATTCGTTTCTAGAATAGGTTGTGGGGCTAATTTGTTTCTAGAATAGGTTCTAGGCCTGATTTGCATCAAGTTTATGAAATTGGGAGTCTATTTGGCGTTTTACCAGTTCTATTTTAGCAATTTCCCCCTATTTGAGCAGTTCGGTGTGGAATTGGGATTCTAAACGGAAAATGATTAAAATAATTTTATATATAATTTTTTATATAATATTACATAATTTTATAATTTATTATTACATTTAATTTTAATATTATATGTATTTATTTATTTAATAATATATAAAAATTATTAAAAAATTATAAAAATATATTATTTACATTTTACCCATTTAAACTCTTAAAATTGCTTCCTTCCTATTTGAAAGAGATACCGTATTTAACTTTAACATGTCATATATATAATAATTTGGTAGAAAGAACTCAAATTTGAGCTTAAAATAATGGAAATAATATGGCAAAGAATAGCACATGAAAATGTCATACATAATTGTAAAGCAATAAGCTAGAGATTTTTTTTTTTTAATGGTCGGAGTATATTTGTATGGTAAGATGGAGGATATATCTTATACTTTTGATGACTGGATGATATAAAATATTCTACATATATGGATAGGAAATCATGTTTTATTGAATCATTCTTCAATTATTTCAAAAAAAAAATGTTCGAACTATCATGCAATCGTTATTCATTAATTGTTAATGGATAAAAAATTTTATTTGTATTGCAAGATGGACATGAGATGTTTGTGTTTTCCTTAATTATATAGATAAAATTTAATTCATCTTAAGAAACTAAATTGACCATAGTTAAATATCTTTAATATTTTTGAGATTTATGCAATAGTTGTAATCACATACAAACTTATTATGCATGATTGTAAGCACTTTGTTCGTGACTTTTATTCTCATTAACAAGGGTAACTATATTTTTTTATATGTCAAAGGATTAGATATTTGATATTATAAATGTTTAAATTTTAAATTAAAAAATTTAAATTAATAAATATTAATTCAACTAAACTTTTATCAATAACATTTTGAGTATCTTTTGTTAGTTCATTTCAAAGAGCAGTTGAACGATTATACCAATTAAGATTTCAATTTTTTGCAGGATAAGATAAATAACATGAATTTTTTAAATTGCACAGGTGAAATGTTCAACTAAAGAAACTAATCAATATTTTTTAAACCACATCAAGAAGATGAACACCAAAAAATTCCAATCGACTGCTTTGTTCGACAGCGTTGGTGTGTAATTATATCTGTAAATTTTTTTATTTAATTAAAAAAATATAAAATATAAGATATATTTAATATTTATTATGTTGAGTAGAAAAATCGAATGTAAAAATGAAAAAGTTTATAGGTTAAATACAATGAAAATTACTTTATTTATTACTAATTAATTTTAAGTTAAATGTAAGTATTTTGTTGAGCTCGTATACACAATTTTCATATGGTATTAAATCTCAAATTTGAAAATATATCATTATTAACCCATTTGACAGGAATCTTACATCAAGTGTAAAAATTAAAAAACTTATGAGTCTATTATATTTATTGTTAATTGATTTTAAGTTAAATGCAAGTTTTTTTATTAAGTTCATAGGTACAATTTTCACATATTATAATTAATATTTTACATATTTTTAAAATAATAAAAAATATAAAATCTAAAAACTAAAACACAAAAAAGTTGTGAAACGAAGCCTATGTTTTTTTTATTCGTTTATTTTATTATATTATTTTTTTTTCTTTGGTATTTTTGTTGTTAGACATGTCATTGCCATGGCTCATGGGCCATTTTAATTGGATCATGTGGGTCGGTTAGGCAACATTACCCAACCCGAAACGGGAACATCCCGGGAAAATTATAGTCGAACCGGGAATCCAGAACCATCTCCGTCAGATAATCCGCAGGCACGGATGCTCATCATCAGTACAAAACCTAGTATTCCTCGCTCATCCCGTTTCGAAATCTCATCCTCATTTCAAGAGAAGCTTCCATCAAGAATTCTGCTTCGAAATGTCGAAATTTCCTCATCTTGTAAGTTTTCCTTGATTCCCCGATCAAGCATTTTTTTTTCCCTAAATTTGATGCTCAATTCCATTGTATGATGGTAACCATGAAAACGGAATCTTGAATGCAGAGTTCTGTCCGTCTCAGAGACTGAAAGCTTGATTTTGCAGTGCGTCGGAGCTTCTGTTCAGTGAGGTATTGACTCCCTTCTTTAGCCTTCACTGTTTAACTTCAATTGCATAACTGAGGTAATTCTGAAATTTAGAGTATTTTAATCCTTGTTTAGTGGACCTTTAAGCTTCCGTAGTTCTTTTGTTGAATTGGAAATACAAAAGCATCTGAGGTACGAGTTTCTTTACTATTTACTAGTTGTTAGTTATTTTCTCACTATGAACCGGACTTCGGGTTTCAACATTTGTAAGTTAAGATTTGGTGGCTGTTTTTTTACCATTTTAAAGAATCATTCCCATATTCATTAGAATGCATCCTACATGATCCATTCATGTGACATAGGTCTTGCTGAAGTAGGCCAGAAGAGGGATGAATTAGGAAGGGTTTACCGTTACAACTCTAAAATCGACAGAGAGCTGTTAGACTAAGATATCTAGAACCCCAAAAGAAAATGACCCCTTTAAAGAAAGTTGGGCTAGAGACTTCGGTTGTTTTTTTCATACTAATTGGATGGTCTAGTAGTGGTCTTTAAATTGTTCGTTTTTATTTCTTTTTTCATGTCTTTGTCATTGTTTCTTTCTAATTTTTATGGTATTTTTCAAATTATGGACTTCTTAGTTGCATTAAAGTTGACATGAAACAGTTGGGCCTATATTCTTTTTTCAGAATGTCTACTCCATTGACCCCTTCTAAGAGACCACATGAAAGGAGCCTTGCAGAGCCAAATGGGAAAGGAAAATTGCAAAAATCAACAAGCCTCTCAAAATCCTCACCTGGCAGTATTATTCTCCGTGTAGTGTGCCCTGCTTCTAAAACTGGTATTTTCATCGAAAATGGTGGAACCATCATATCCCAAATTCAACAAGAAACTGGCGCAAAAGTCAGAGTTGAGGAAACAATCCCTGCTTCTGATGAGAGAGTGATTGTCATCATGGATGCTTCTGAGTTGTCCAGTGAAGGTACAGAAGTTGGATCTAAGCGGAGCGAGGAGCGTAGTAGTGCTAATGTAGCTGAGGAGAATGAAGATAAAAGGGAAAGTGGCAAAAATGATGAGAATAAGGAATCAGATTCTCTGAAAGATGTGAAGTCTGTAAAGGAAAGTTCAACCCTTCAGAAGGCTTTAGTACTTGTTTTTGAAAGAATAGTTGAACCTGAGCCAAAGGCAGGAGGAGGTAATGAGGAAACTGATAAGTCTACTACCGTTGTTTTAAGGTTACTTGTGCTTTCTAGTCAAATTGGCTGCCTTTTGGGAAAGGGTGGCAGTGTAATTAAGCAAATGTCTTCTGAGAGTGGTGCACAGATTCGTATTATTCCTAGGGACAAACTTCCTTCTTTTGCTTCAGCTACCGATGAACTAGTTCAGGTATCTTGTTCTTTTATTACTATGAGTCTGACATCAGTATTGACCTCATGTTGAACATTTTTTTGGTAAATTTCAGCATTATCTATGGTGTATTTGTCAAGTTAACTGAAAAACTTGATCTTTTTTATTATTCTGTTGTTGGCTTTTAATATACACTGATCTAGTTTCAGTGACTACAAACCAATCAATATTTTGCTTTCCCAGCAACAGAATGAAGTAATGTGTGAAGCAATTGTAATGTTCTAATCATAGTTATTGTAGTATTAAATACTCTGCCACAATCTGTGCATGCAGAAATTTTGTCTTCCTGTTGTATAAAATTTTGTTGGCAATGTTCTGTGATTATGCTACAGATTACAGGGGAGGTAGATGCAGTTAGGAAAGCCCTTCAATCGGTCTCTCAACAACTTTTGGAGAATCCCCAGAAGGATCATGACACCTTTACTCCTACCACAGTAGGACAGTCATCTCATTCATTTGGTCCTAACCCAGATATGTATCCAACACCAAACCATTCTTTCATTTCTCAAGGAGCACCCAATGCTGGACCTCGAGGCATTGATTTTCATTCTGCAATACCCCCGCCCATCCCTGGGAGAATGATGTATCTGCCAGATATGTTAACATTCCGCTTATTGTGTCATCATGACAGAGTCGGAGGTATTATTGGCAAGGGAGGAGCAATAATCAAGACCATCACACAAGAGACAGGCTCTGAGATAAAAGTTGTTGAGGGTTCTCCTGATTCACCAGAACGCATAATTCTGATAGCTGGTCCTGCGGTATATTTTGCTTCCTGGGCTTTTTAACAAATGATTAAATTTGGATAATTTTCTTTATGCCCGAATATTCAAGTTGTTAGCCCTGTGACAATTATTGAAGGCACTAACGAGTAATGACAAAATTAACTAGTGCAGCATCCAGATGATAGAATATCAGCAGCACAAGAGGCAGTTATTCGGGTGCTCACCAGGATGGTTAGGGCTATGCCAGATGGAAATGACAAGACAGTGATGGCTAGATTGCTTGTATCCAATAATCAAATTGGTTGTCTCCTTGGCAAGGGTGGTTCTGTCATAGCTGAAATGAGGAAATTATCTGGTGCTCATATTCGGATATTGGGAAAGGATCAGGTTCCAAAGTGTGCTTCAGAGGGTGATGAAGTTGTTCAGGTCTGCTGACACATTTCCTTTTTGGCCGAGCACCTTTAGATTTTTTTATTGTATATTTCTATGCAGATGTTACTTATAATGAACACTTCAGGAGACAGAATATCTTCACTTGCAATTTTTTTTTTTTTAAAGAAAATTTTAATCCATGTTTTTCCTATATCTATCTGTTGATTTTGTTTCTACTGACAGATTAACGGAGAATATGAAGCTGTTCGAGAGGCTCTTCTTCACATAACATCCAGATTGCGACATCACTATTTTCGTGATTCATTTCATGCTATCAACCATCCTTCAAATCCTGCCTATCTGGATCAAGCACCCCCATTCGCTCCGTATATGGGAAGGAGAGAACTCTCACCGCCTGGAATGGGTCCACCTTTCCACCATTTTGATGCTTTTGGTGGCCCACCTCCACATGGTGGTTTTCATCCCCATGATGATCCGCCTTTTATGCACAATATTCATAGACCAAACATGCTTCCCCATATGTCGGAAAGAAAACCATGGGGCCCTCAGGTACGGAACTGTTAGTATGTATGATACTAGTGATGCAAAGTTTTTCTTTAAGAGTTAGATGTAGATTCACTTTGTTCTTCCTTTGGCTATTTATAGGGATTTGTTGCAGGTGGCGGCCCAATGGGCTTTTCAGATTTTACCGGAGTTCCTCATAGAAGAAGTTTAGGTTTTGGAGGGTATGTGAATTATAGTTTTGTTGTCATATTCTAGTTTCAAACAACCTATGGAAATTTGACAATTTCTTATTGTTTTTCTTTAATATTATCTGAATTTATAGAGGAAGCCAACCTGCCATTATTACAAGCACCACGGTTGAAGTTGTTGTTCCTCGCTCTCTTGTTCCTATAATACATGGAGAAGATGGTGCATGCCTGCAACAAATACACGAGGTACGTTCACGTAACTTTTTTACATTTGTGAGTATGTACATACTTTCTATCTTTATGGTGGAAAAGCAAATTAATGGCTAAATTACCTCATAGTCTAGCAGCTTTGTAAGTGCAAACATGCACCCAACCACCTACACACAGTCACACACAGACCTAGATGTAGATATCTATTCATGGGCATGTATGAGCCTTATCAATTCTAATGCTGTTTCCACTGCTACAGATTTCTGATGCAAAAATTATAATTACTGACCCAAAGCCTGGAGCAGCTGAAACTGTGATCATCATATCTGGAACACCTGAGCAAACCCATGCTGCACAGAGTCTTATTCAAGCTTTTGTTATGAGTGAGAGAGAACCTATCTGAAACTTTTAACAAGGTAATGACCTGTATATTTCTTCTTTCATTTTTACATTGTTATAAAGTATATTCAGTACTTGGTAGGCAGAAAACTAGTTATAACTTTTTCCATTACTGGTCTTTTCTCTTAGAAGATCATTTCATAGTTTCTTGATATACTTAATTTAGTGTATGGTGCTTATATTTGCTGCTAAAACTTGTCACCTCAGATGAGCATTCAGGTTGGAGATTGCCTGGATTCTTGTTTTACAGCTTTGTGAGTATGTAGAAACTTACTTGAATCTAGCTCGGGACTGATATTAAACTTTGCAGATTCATCAGCCCCTCATGGAAAGCATTCCTCTTCAATCTATGTGAGAGTTAAACCAGTGATCAAGTTGTATCTTTTTGGCCTTTTAAAATTAGAAGAAAGGGAAAAAAAAAAGATTGCTTTTTTACTTAATATAAATACATGCATTAATAGATAGATGAACATGGATGTGTAGTTGGATGAACTTTCCAAGAATTGCAAGAGAAATAACATTTCCGATTCTTGTAAAAAAACTCAAGGACATTATGTGATATTTTCTGTTCACTGCACTATTGTATGTTGATTTTCTTCAATTCCTCTGAATGCAATCCAATTTATTTCTCCTGTGTAGTGACTGTTTCCAATGCCGTACAATAAATGCATAAAGCAAAATTTTTACTGTATGAGTTAATCTAAATGCAAAAGAATGAGTAGTTTGGTTATTGAAATTAAAGGGAAAAACATAGGGAGAAGGATACAAGTGGCAGCGAAGATCAAAATAGTTTCTAGAGCAAGAAATGTTGAAATGAATGAGAGATATGACAGTAATAAAGTTATCTTCTTCTTCATTTTTGTTAGGGGTGTATTATTATGTTTTCTATACATCCTCTGAACATAGTATTTGATGGTTAGTGTTACCTATAGACAATAGCTATTCAAAGTTCAGTACATGCCTGTCTGTCTTAAATATATTGTGGATGCTTGCCCTGCTTAAGCTTAATTAGAACAAATAAAGATGTGTTAAAATTAATCATGGTGGGTGTGTTTTTGTTTATGCATTTGGATTTCAATGCAATTATGATGAAGTTATCATTATGAAGAGATTAAGCCTGGATTCTACTTTATTTGAGGATGAATGATGACTGGAAGATCAAGTCCATAAAATTTTTCCCTTGATAGGAAGTATGCTACCTTTTTTCAATGAAGATGCTACTCATTAGATTGATTAAATGATGCCTCTAGAAATTTTATAGCAGTTAGAGTTTGATACTCTGAACATTGTAGCCTTAAAAACTAAAAAGGAAAGAAAAAAAATTGCCTAATAGCATGTATGTACTTGGTGAAAGATTCTTATCTGGTTGTTATAATGCCTAATGTATCATATATTGCCATCCAGCTAGTATAATCTGGAAAATCTCAGATATGATAAAGAAGATGATAAAGAAAGAGGATATATCCTTCTATCCTTGCGTTATTTTACTTGACGATAGTTTGATCTAGGTTTTGAGGAACCTCTGTTTCTTTGATTTATTTTTTTTCAAGCAATGAAAAGACAATTACCGAATGTATTTGTTTTATAGTTGTTTTTATAGTTTTGAGGTTAGTGCTCTAATAACAGTGCCCTTCGATTTGAGTTACTGCAATTGCTTGAGGAATTTTTAGGTCTTCTGCTGTGAATTACAAAAGGCTTTCTGTTGGTTGTATTGTGGCCAAATGTTGTTTAGGTATTGATGCTTTCGCTTTAACTCTCCTATTATTTGTAATTTTTTGCAAAGAAGGCTTTTTCTTTCTAGATATTGAAGTAATTTCCATTTTCCATTAAGAATGCTTTCAATTGGGTTTCATGCCTTTTTGTCCATTTAGAGCATTATTCAACTTCATAATAGGTGGTGAGTTTTTAGAATTGCAACCCATGTAAGAAATTTAGTTATTCCTGAATATATTGAGTTATTAAGATTTATAAGAATATCAGGATAGAAATTTTGTTGTGGATTCAAATACTACAACTACTAAAGAAAATAAATGTTGTGCATTGCGACTCTTTGGTTTTCACTGCAAAAACAAGCCAGCAAAGTCTGTTTCTCATTTTAGGTTTAGCAGTTATCTTTAGCATAATCTAGGAGTATTAAAGTGTATATATATATATATATATTTTTATTTTTGGCCAACGCATTAAAGTGTATGATTGTTTACTAGAATTGCATCTGTTTCCTCAGTAAGCTAGCAAAATCTATCCAGCTTATCATAGTTGTAGGTCCATTGTATGTTGAACCGATGAGTATTTCTGCATTTTAGGCTGCTATTTTTACATAAGTGATCTGAAGACTGCCTCGAAACTAATTGAAGCATATGATGTTGGAAGCTAAGTGAAAGTTATGCTATACTTCCAGTGGCCTTAGTTTCAGTTGCCTTCTTGTACATTAGTTGTTAGTACTTTTACAATTTTTTTTTAATGCTGGTAGAGATTATCATTCATTCTGATAGTTGTATTTCAGATGCTGCTGTTACCATAAGCACTGCTCTAACATATTGCATCTTGCGAAGTTTCTGTTGACTACTGTCTTGCTGTTGCATGATGAAGTGTAATTGCTCAACTCAAGCTGAGCATCTGGTCAATGAGGCCCACATGATCAATGACCCTTGTATGTGATCTTTATTCTTTGCAGGTTAATTTGTTTATGTGCTTTGTTTGACCCATATCAGATTTTTGATGGCATTGTTGTTGAGTAAAAGGATTACATTTGCTTGATATTCTATTTCCATGTCTAGTAGTCATGCAATACATTACAAGCAGTTTTGTAAGATAGAGAAGGAAAGAGATTACATTATTGAAACTATTACATATTTGTGAGGATAGATCAGCCCTGGCTCTGGAAGGGCTTGTATGCCTTGAGACTCTGCACCAGTCCTTCAACAGATCCTGCTGCAGCGACAAGTGAAACTATCAAACAGGCCCAGCTGAGCACCTTCAGCCATGTCCAGGTAAAAGAATACTTTCGCATTTTTGTCTGTGCAATGTGCATCTCTATTGGAAAGTAGACTGTTAATGGCCAGAACGAGGCTGCTCCAATGAGACCCAGGAAGTCATTGAAGAATGGAAAGATCATCGCCACCACTGCCGTCATAATCACATATGCTGTCCTCCATACCAACCTGAAGAAGTTCATATAGTATACACCTATGAATGGAACTTCAATTGCATGCTCCCTTGTTATGAACTTATTTTCAGGCCATTTTTCAGAGCATTTGCTCTCAACAAACTGAAAGAGAGGCTGGCCGAAAACCTATATGGACAAGTATCGTGTTAGGCAGCACTTGATATATATACCAAATTAAGTTCCCAGGAACTTAATATATACCTGGTATGCACCAATAAGATGGATGGCAATGCAGACATTGGCCAAGTCAATTAGCCAAAAAGGCTCGTAGAATCCAAACCCAGTCAGGAAATTCCCCGGTGCATCGTTTCCAAATGCAGCATAACCCACGCAACCACAGAGGACATAGAAGATGGTGGTGGTTGAGACCCCAATACCTGACGCCCTCTTCATCATCTTGTTCTCCGGCGGGCTTGACTTCAGGGTATCCTGCAATGACGAGGGTGATTTAGTTCTTTAACCCTTTTTCCCAATCAGAAAACCAGTTTTTCAAAAAGACGTTAATATTTTTCTTATGAACGTAGGGCCATTGAAACATAGGTAGATTTAGACAAGACGTGTGGAATGGCAATCGTCTTCACTAACCAGAGGATGAAAACAAAAAGGCATGGTGGGCCAAAGAAAAAAGGTGGAAGAAACAATGGGCTTTCACTTCAATTTTTCTAAAGGTTCTGAGAAAAGCAGAAACAGTATAAAATGGGCTTTCACTTCTTTCTTTTTCTAAAGGTTCTGTGAATCATGGTCCACCCGATTTATATATGGTCCAGAAGGAATCTTTGTAAAGAAAAGTACACTACGCTTGAAAACCCAATCTCAATATCAATTAGGTTAGGCTTCAGCCCCACCGCTTAAAGGCAACTCCAATTTCAAGCAGGTTCGTTTTGTTTGGCTCATGGAGCCTTTTATTTTATTTTTTATTTTTTAATTATAACTTTTGTAAAAGTTGAATTAGACTCCTTCCGCGTCTGTCTTTAATTAACTTAATTTAATTTTTTTTAACTCTTTAAATATTAATTTTATATAAAAATTTAAGAAAATATATGTAATTTAATTATTGAGTGGTATTATCTGATAAATTTTTTTTGAAATGTCAGTTATTTATCATGTTAAATTTTTATTTAAAATTAATATTTAAAAAATTAAAAAAAAATCAAATTATGATAATTAAAACTAAAAAGAGATGGTACATATTTTTATAAACCATATGTACAATTTTCAGATATTAATAGAAATGATCAAATCAAACTCAAAATCTTGACAGAAAAATAACTATAAATTTTGTGGCTCTTGTTTCTCATAGTTTCAAAATCGAAAACATGCTTTGGAAAATTGTGTTACTTTTTTACAATAAAAATATATATTTTTAAAAGTTGAGCTAAACGCGTACAACTTTAAAATAACATTTTTTATTTTCGTTTCTAGAGTGCTAGGAATTCAAATGCAAAAATTCATAATCATTTTATAAGTTATATTGACAAGAAAACTGAAAAAGATATGGTTAGGTTAAGTGTTTTCTCGTTAGGTGTCTCAAATTTTTTCATAAGAAATATACATAAAATGACATGGACAAAGCTTTCTTTTATGATAATACAGAAAAAGGAA
>BPVZ01000101.1:188640-206532 GCA_020521535.1 Rubroshorea leprosula
TTACGAACTAACTAATCAAGAAGGCAAGTGACTTTTGGTCAAATTTTTTGCGCATAACTCACAGCATGGCTGATGATATGACATGGCCACAAAGCATCATTCCAAACTAAACCATAACATCGAAAATCAAATAGAAGGAAATTCATGAGTAAGTCTCCATTATAGCATAGTCAATGTAAACAGATACACCTAATTTAGTTAATAGTAATTATGGGCAACAAGGGTCCAATAAAGTACCATAATCAGCTGATAAGCTTTTATTCAAACATTGTAATATAACCACAAAGTATAACTAATTAACCCTCAACATTGGAACCCTAATCATCTACATTTGCAAACTCAATCATGTCGCAGTAGTCTCTTTCATGTATTATCCGATCTTCACTTGAAGGAAATTCATCATAGCACCAACGGCAATATAGCCAGTTATTGACAATCTAAACAGTAAAATGTAACAAATTAGTGTAGATTTGTATTTTAATAAAAGAATTAATAGTACTAGTACTAAAAAAGGGCACATACACCATGAACATTAGCCGCATGTTGTTCCAAGCCTCTTTGATTCGGAAATGATGAGTTGCACCACCTACACCTACAAAACAGAGACTAATAAGCATGGAAAAATAAATTAATTTAGAATTATACGTTTTAATAAAAAAAATTATTATTTAAAAAGAGGGACACAAACCGGAACATCATTCCCATTCTCCGAGTCGCTCTCATTCTCTGAAGCAGTTTCATTCTCCAGATCATCACTCTCCAAACGATGATCATCATTCAAATTGAGATCATCCATCAAATGTGTAGGTGATGTTTTTTACCTCATTCTCCAAAAACTCATCCAACTCCTAATGAAAAAGGAGCAATAAGTTAATTAGCAATCTGCATTTTGAAATTAAAAACATAAAAAAGAGACATATACCTCCTTTTTCCTAGAGTAACATCTTCCCCCTGAAAATATTGTACTCTTGAACGACTGGACCCTCAACTCTCAACTCTTAACTCAAGTTGTCTTAATGCAAATTGTCATTCTTTTTATAATGCTACAACCGCAAACTTTTATCATGCGGGTCGGATTTGGGACGTTCACGCGGAGAGCAATGCTAAGGGCACTCGCCCAAAAGCACTCTCTTCAACACTTGCCCCTCTCTTGCTGACACGATGCAATGCATTTAAACGTGCAAACGGGCAACCGACTTCCAAGTTCCGATGCACGTTTTTGCTTTTCTTTTAGTTTTATTTTTTAGAATTCTGTTTTATGGTGTATTATATTATAAAATAAAAATTATTAAATAATAAAAGGTTTTAATATCGAAGACTTATATTTATTGAATGATTAACATTATATAATTTGATATAATTAAAATTATATAATGTTTTTATTTTTTATTTAAAATTCAACAATTTTTTTTAAATTTTTATATAATGAGATATGAGATATTTTATAATAAGTGATATTTTTATCTATTAGTAACATAACAATTCATTTTCATGTTTTACAATTAAAATAATTATAAATTATAAATAAATTAATTTTTTAATTACTCAAATAAGTGAAAATCATATAAATTGACATGTTATTATATTAATAAATATGAATATTACTAACCCATTAAGCCAAATGTCCAGATCCACTACTTAAAAGTTTGTTAATGAGGATGGATTCACACCTAAAAAAAGGATAAATTGCCTTCACAATCATTTTAAATTGAATAAACAACTTAAAATGTGTAACAATATAATATGACATTAACTTTTTGTTAAAACAATATTTGCGTGTTTTATCCATGTTGGTGATGATGTGGATCCTTCCCTTAATTTTTCAATTGTGATGCGTACTGAAAAATACTTCTTTTATATTCAAACGTGAAAGTGAGTCTTATAAATAAATTGTTTTATTTGTTTGAAAATAATTGTTATTTTTAATTTTTTAATTAGTAATTTAAAAATAATTTATGTATTTATTTTTATTATTCTTAAAACTCAATTTTAATTAAAAAATGAATTATTTTAATCTTTTTTTAATAAAAATTTATTGAAATAACGTAGTATTAAAATTTTTTCTTATAATTTTTTAGAAATCTAATTGATAAATTCTTTTCACATAAAATAAAATAACTAAAGAAAATTTTGATACTATATAATTAATTTATAAATATTTCAATAAATTTAAAAAATCTTTTAATACTCTATGATAAAAATTTGTGAAACTACGATAATTTCTATCGAATCTAATTTATTTAATTTAAAACATAATTAATTCTAGAATCAAACTAAAAAAAATTTAATACAAATATATTAAATAAAAAAATTACTACAGAAACCGTCTCAAATAAAAAAAATTTCCAAATAAATAAAAAATAGTATAAAATAAGATATATTTATAAAATAGACAAATATTTTATTAAAGTTACACTTATTGTCACCACCCATCTTAGAATATTTAAAATACATTTAAAGATTAAAGTTATTACAAATGTCACAAACTAGAATGTATTTATAAAATACCAAAAAAAAAAAATTCCTGAGAAATCACTGTCTCCAGTTTCACTAAAAGCAATAGTACAAAGTGAGGAAAAAGAAAATTAAAGATAAAAGACTTATTTCCGGTTACCGATTTATATCTATTTTCTCTCACCATTTATTCAACGTGTCAACAACAGAAGGGCAAGTGTTGGAGAGAGTGCTTATGGGCGAGTGCCCATAGCACTGCTCTTTGGCGCAAAAAAAAAAAAAGAAAAACGATGCCTTTCGTGCTTAGGCTCTGAGAAAACAGAAATCCCTGTCCCTAAGATGTCCATTTCTCCGCCATAATTCGTAGATCCGACTCAAGTTCCTCATTTTTCTCTTTTGTTTTCTGCTTTATTATTGCTCGCAATCGGACTTCCATTCGTTGCATTTAAGTCATGAATTGTTGATCTCATGTTGATGATCATTTTTGTCTGTTTGAATATCTATGGCGTCTTGAGACGACCATTCTGATGGACATAAATAATGCTGGGTGTGATTGTCAGGTATTCTGAGGTTTATAATAAAATATATAATTCTTCTTTTTTCGTCTTTTTTTGGGTACAAATATAATTCTTCTGTTGTGAGTTTGGCGTTTAATGCATAAGGTTGGATGGAATGGATTCTGTTATCTTTATCTTATGGTAGCAAGGAAAAACAATTGTGTGTGCTATGCTTTTATAATTGAAGTTCCATTTTGTGCAGCGGTCGAAATTTACAGTTCGCGGCTAGATAGATGTAGAGCTACGATAGAAGTCATTTTTTTTGTTTGATTGGTTTGAAGAACGGATTGATTTGATTGAGAAGTCTGGCATTTTGGAAGAAAATCTGGTTTCGTACATAAGGCTGGAAAAAGGAAGGGAAGGGATGCTGATATTTGGGATGCCTGATTATATATGTTTTATTGTCTTGGGTGGTTAATTGGTTTGAGTTGTAAAAGTGCACCACTGAACAAGTTATTCAATGCAAAACCGCATCTTGCTAAGGTCAAGCTGGAGGCCATGTTGCACGCTATGCAAGAGATTGCAATTTACATCCATAGGTTTCACAATCTTGATCTATTCCGACAGGGGTATGTGCTTTTAATTGAATTTTCTTTTTTTTTTTTCCTTTTTAAATGAATCATGCATATTTCTTCTTTCTTATACTACTCTCTTTCATTTTGCTGTCTGCTTAGATGGTACCAAATTAAGGTTACCATGAGATGGGAGCATGGTGAGAACACTTCAAACGCTACTCCAGCTAGAGTTGTTCAGTATGAAGGTAATGTATTGACACGATAAAGACTAGGTTATTTTTCTTCTGCTCATTATGTTTTTGCCTTCCCTAAAAAATTTCATTTCTATCACGTAGATGTTGAAGTCTGGAATGTTATCTAACAAAAATTGCATCTGGACTACAGTCTACTTGCTAGAATTTGCTATTTAAACCAGTCTCTTTAGTGATCTAAATCTCAATCCTGCAGTTCATGCAATTGGAAAATGCCCCATGAATTAAAGATATTGTCATATTGCTGATTGATTGGCTAAAACTTTTGTGATGTAGTGCAACTGAACAAATTTTATGTCTTTTTATGCTTCATGGTCTCTTGGTCTTTTAAAGTCTGGTTCAATAACGAAGAGATTAGAAAGAACGATTTATTCAATCTTTTCAAAATATGATTAATGACCTTTCTAAATATTTCTTTCCATACTAACCAAAAAATGATGCTTTTTGATGAGGAGATTGAGAGATGATGGTTAAACCTTGTCTGTTCAAAATAGTCCTATAAAGTACTATGCACCTATGATGGCTTACATGGGTTTCTGGAAATTTTAAAATCAAGATAATTTCATTTTAGTTGATTTTACTTGCTGTTCTGCATAGAAATAGTTCTTGCTTACAAGATTGATGCTTTCATGATTTCATTTCTTATATTTTAGGTTTTCTTCTCCTTCTTCCCTCTCTCTTTTTTCTCTCTTTTGTTTTTATTTATTTTTTATTTTTTATTTTTCCCTTTGTGAGCTAAGAATTAAAACTCTGTTTTTTAACAATCAGCTCCTAGTCTTGGCTCTGATGCCGCTGTAAATGGAGTGTGGAGGATTGATGATAAAGACAATAGTTTCTCTACACAGCCTTTTCAAATCAAATATGCAAGGCAGCATGTTCCCATATCTATCATGGTTGCATTTGACCTTCCTCTTAGTAAAAATGGGGTAGGCAATTTCTCCCTTTCTTCTCTTCCTCTCAAACCTGTCTCACAAAAGAAGGCAAGACAAACTCTTTAGAAGAGGGGCCTCTTTTACATAAGCTGCCAGCAATTGTATGGGATCTGAAGCCACTAATCATGCACATGTCATCATTACTCTTACCTTTCATATAAATACAGGAAAAGATGCTGTGCCTATTGCTTTTTAAGTCTGTGGATGCCAAAATTTATACTCCAACTGCTAGGAAAATAACAACATAGAAGTTCTTTTCTCCTAATTCTTATTAGGAATGCACCTTCAATCTTAATCAACGTTTTGGAATTAAGATCCCCAAAATCTTTCCCTGTTTATGTTCATTTAAGCCATTAAGTATATTTTCTATGCTAAATTGGAGTGCTTAGATGACATTTAATTCACAGGGGCCTTCGTCATCAGCTATCATTATGAAGTTTGAGCTTTTGTATGCTTCCATATGGGAGAATGGGTAAGCCAAAATGTTTTACATTTATATATAATATTTGAAATAGATACCCATAATTGATTAGCATGCACTGCACTCAGTTCTGAGTTTCAGGCTTCTATAAATTCTTCCCCAGCTGCGATCCATGAGTTTAGAATACCTCCTAAAGCTCTTTTAGGGCTGCATTCATATTGCCCTGTCCATTTTGATGCATTTCACTCTGTACTTGTTGATGTGACTGTTCACATCAGTCTGCTAAAAGCTGGTTCTAACAAGGCCGTCCTGAAGCTACCCAGGTTTGTCACAGAGTCTAGTTAACACAGTGGTTGTTCAGGGTTGCAGTGGGGTGCATTTTTATGTTGAGGAAACTTGATCAGTTGCATTTTTTCAGTGTTTCTTACACTGCATGTGAAGATGTTGCCGATGAAAGCATTCTTGGATCTGGTCAAGTATGTACTCATTTCTAAGAACTTGCCTCAAAATATGGCTCTTTCTACTCTTGCTTGCTCTAAATTTATGGGTTTAAGCATGTTCTCTTCTTTTTGTATACTGTAATAGGCTTTTCGCAAATCTATTCAGGATTTGAATTGAACCCTCCTTGTTCTTAACTTTTAGTGTGCATATACAATTTAGTCTGCTAGCTAGGTGTAAGCAATTATTATGTGGATTCCTGGACATGCATGTATGCTCATCTGCATAACCTGAGTTGGGTATGTGTCTTAAAGATTCAGAATGTGCATGGTTTTCTTTGGTGGTTACAATCCAATTCCTTGTTTTAATATTTCTGCATCTTTCAGTAGATTGTTCAAGTCCTTCCTTAGAATTGTAGTTTTGATGTGGTTAGTGATATGGTTTAAGTACATATATGCTTTTGCTTCCACATAAGCTCTGAATCTTGCATGTTAGGTGTCTACCTACAAATTACATTTAGAATTTATTGAAGTTATGAGCATAAAAAATAAGTTTTCATTAGAGTCAGTACTTATTAAATGGAGAGTGGTGGAAGAAGTGGGATGTCATAGCTTGAATAGATGATTGTAAATTGTTTGGGCCCCTCAGCTAATCTATTCTATGGAATTGAGTTGAAAGAAATCTTTTCATTTTTCTTTTTACCTTTTGAAGAAGTTTATTGGAAACTATGATGTAGCTCAGGAAACATTTATCCTATTTATTCTTTGTTGTATAATCTTGCCTTCGTCCATAATTGTTACTTGATAGAATAATAGTCGGAATTATGGGCAATTGACCAGGAAATGGGGCAAGTTGCTGATCCAAGACTGATATCACTTTTTAAAGCCTTGTTAATTGCCCATGACACGTTACTTGAGGAGCTTCAGAGAATTGGGAATGGTATTGACAAAACTGTTGATTTGGCTGAATTCAAATCAAAAATAAATAATATGAATATTCTTCAAGCAAAACTGGGAGCTGTGGTTGGTGAAGTTTCAGGACAAGGCAAGCCACAAAATGGTCTTGAGGTCCTTGATTTATTTTGTCCAGCAGACTCTTGATTCTTTTCTTTTTTCTTTTTCCTTTTTTTTTTATTATTTTTAATGGTCTATAATTTTTTTGTTTTAAATATTACCTTATAACATCTCTTATTTTACAGAGACAGAGTGGCACATTAGAATTTAGAAGTGATAACTTGGTCCACTACTTGTCCAAGGATGATGTATTTAAAATGTTTCATTTGTTGGGTGATCAAGTATTATACCTATGGAACATTTTTCTGATGTTCCACAGGTTAGTATTTGTATTTTCACACTGTTTTATTGCTAACAGATTTATAATATTATCGTTTTGCCTGGAATGCCTTCCTGGGCACCAAGTTATAGTTATCTCCTTTTTGCTTATAGCTAACATAAAAGAGGAGTTAATCCATGCGTGTGTTTGTTTCTTTATATGTGTTATTTTAGGTGCTGAAGTTGCATTTTGTTCCAGGGAAAATAAAACAAAGATATTGGAATTTCTTCATGATGCATGGGCTAAGGATAGAAGAGCCGAATGGTCGATATGGATGGTTTACTCTAAGGTTGATATGCCTCATCATTATATAAATGGTGGATTTGATGAGGCTTCCCACCATGTTGTGTATAAAAAAGGTTCAAGTTTGAGGAAACTAACTGATGATGTAAACACTAAGCTTCATCAATTACTATGATTCTTTGAATATAATTCTCCTTGCTTTCAGATTCTTGAACTTTGATCTTGTGCTCACAGCCTGCCCAGCTGGCAGCTATGCGTGCTGATCTTCACAGACGAAGCATTGCACAGATGAAAGTGAGTTTTTGTTCTCATAATAATGCTTATTCTTATCATCATGTCCCTTAAAGTTTTATGAGGAGGAGTTGCATGCTTGAGGAGGAGTTGCTTGCTTGCGGATGAGTAACTGGTCAATCCATGTATATATTTGGTGATCCTTTATGAATATTCCTATTGTAATGCTTTTTCTTATCACCCTGTACCCCAAAGTTTTATGGGGAAGAGTTGGTTGCTTGCAGATGAATAACCAGTCAATCCAAGACATGTATATATTTGGAGATCCTTTAAGAATTCCGATATTAATCGTAGAACATGTGATGAATGCACATCGTCGTGCTTTTAGTGACGATTCATACCTGAGGAATTTAGACCTGATAGATACTTCTAGCTTACTTACTGGAGCTTGTTCTGAAGCTGAGGAAAAGCAACCTAGCAAGAGCCTTCCAGAAAATGGCCGTGATTTAAAGATTGCTGTCTTTGTGCATGGGTTTCAGGCAAGTCTTCCTCTGCTCTTGAATCAAAGTCAAAACATTTCTACTTGAGATTGACATTTTAAGTGATATCATTAAACTCAATGGACTAATAAAAAATTGAATACAATAATAGGGGCATCATCTAGATTTACGGCTTGTTCGGAATCAATGGCTTTTGATAGATCCCAATGTTGAGTTTCTTATGTCAGAGGTAAATGAGGATAAAACATCTGGAGACTTCAGAGAAATGGGACAAGGGTTGGCCCAAGAGGTGATTTCTTTCATTAAGAAGAAAATAGATAAAGTTTCAAGGTCTGGAAGCTTGAGAGATATTAAGCTAAGTTTTATTGGGCATTCTATTGGAAACATCATAATAAGGACCGCATTAGCAGGTATATGATTATATCTTTGAAGCTTTATTTTCCTTATATTAATTTGAATTATGGTTCTAGATCCGCTCATTTGTATCTGCAGAGAGCATTATGAAGCCATACTTAAGATACTTATATACATATGTATCTCTCTCTGGTCCACACCTGGGATATCTATACAGTTCAAATTCTTTATTCAATTCTGGGCTATGGCTCTTGAAAATGCTCAAAGGAACACAATGCATTCATCAGCTCACATTTACAGATGATCCTGACCTCCGTAATACCTTCTTCTACAAACTCTCTAAGGTAACTGAAATGAATATATTATTTTCCTAATGTTCTAAGGGAAGGAGTTGGTAGCAATTACCATTATGAATTCTTTCTGGCCTTGTTTATTCTAAAAGGAAAGAATCATCTCACGATCTGCTGACCATCCTTTCACAGTACTAATATTAGTATCTTTCAGTCTTTGATTGCAGTACTAATGTTAATCTCTTTTCATTATTCTCTTTGTTTCAAGGAGAAAGGAAATAAAAGGGAAATAAAAAATGATTATTCTTTTGGCTGAAGTTCTGAAATAGTTTCATTCGTTCTTTCAGAAGAAAACACTGGAAAATTTCAAGCATATAATCCTCTTGTCTTCGCCCCAGGTATTCTCTTTTCACTTGTAGACTACATTTGCATTGAGTTTTCTTCTTAGCCTTGAAATGACACTGCCATTTTGTCTCTCAGGATGGTTATGTTCCATATCATTCAGCCAGAATCGAAACATGCCGAGCAGCATCAATGGACTACTCCAAAAAGGGCAAAGTATTCTTGGAGATGTTAAATGACTGTTTGGACCAGATACGGCGCCCAACCTCTGAGCACCGGGTGTTCTTGCGGTGTGATGTCAGCTTCAATACAACAGCCTATGGTAGAAACCTGAACACATTAATTGGACGGGCAGCTCATATTGAGTTTCTGGAGACAGACATATTTGTGCGTTTCATCATGTGGTCATTCCAAGATCTATTCCGTTAAACTGTTTTGACCAACCCTAGCCTGGTACTAGATATGGTGCCATGTCCTCTGGTTCCCAAGCATTACCAGGTTAACTATGTTTCCATCAGAAGGTTGTATCTCAATCTTGCTGATATGAATTACAGGAGCATTATAATAAAGCTAGCATATGTTTTTTAGCTCAGCCAGCAAGTCATGAAACATTAGGCAGTAGATGGCGTCTAGAAAACCAACAATGTAATTACCCTCAGGAATCGAAAATAATTGACTAACAATTAATGTTAGGGTCCCTAATATTATTGCTGAGTACGAGCAGCAGTAATTTAAGTGATAGAAGCCTGTGTTAATGTGTATGAGGATGATGCTATGATGAGTAAGAAGGATCGCCTGTGTCCCATTCACCAAACGGGTTTTTTTTTTTTGACAAAAAGAAATTAAGTGTTAGATTAGTATTTGTTTTTAAAAAATCAAATTTTAAACTTAATTTATAAGTTAAAGTGCGTTCTACTTGCTTCTCACTTCAGAGAAGTGTGGCCTGTCACTACAATCATACGGCGAAATGCACTAGAGTTTGTGATGTTGTGACATTTAGATTGGACCGTAAAATAATTTATGAATAAAGTATTTACTCATTTCTTTTCATGTATCCATTTTTGAGTTTTTTTATTTTGCATAGTAAAACATCAACAATTATAAAAAATGTAAGACTATTAAATGGAATGGTTTTCATTTTTGACAAACTCAAGTTATAAAATAGTTTAAGTTAATAGTTTAAATTGGGTAATATTTTGGTACAAATAATTAAGTAAATTAATTTTTTAAAATATATCAATATAATGTAATGTGTATTTTTAAAATTATTTTTAAAAAATAATGATGAGAGGAAGAATGAAAATTTAGAATCAACAATTTATTATAAATTATATTATTAAATTAATTAATATATACAACTTATATCATATTATTAATTTTAAATTTTAATTTTATTATTATTATTCTTTTAAAAATAATTACTTTCGTAATCCCGTTAGACCATAAATAAAAAAAAATACAAACAAAAACAATATTTTTTTATATTTTTTAATAGTTAATTATTTAAATATAATTAATAGTTAATTTTTAAAAATTAATAATAATAATTATTTATAATTTAAAATATCCTATTCGTTTAAAAATAATAACTTATAACTGTTGACAACACCCCAACTCGAACGCCACTTTTAACTGATGGCACACCCGTAGCCAAAAATACAGTGTGCACGAGCTCGCAGAAGATAAAATGGGCGCCTTACTGCAACCTTTCCCGGTCACAGCAACTCTCGTCTCGCCCATGGGTAGCTCTCTTCAAATCTGCATCCACTCCGGCCTCGTCGTTGGTAATGAATCCGGCGGAAGATATTCAGCTCTCCCGTTAAGAAAGCCACTCTCCACCAATTGGCCCGGCGATTGCAAGGCAAGTGAACTCCGATATCACTTGGGGAGCAAGAATTATGACCGGAGACGGAGAGATTTTGGAAGCAACACGAAGAAGGGGACACCCCACCTCATGAATCGACAGCATACCATACCAGTAAGCTGAATTTTATCAGAATATTTTTCTTTTAAATTAATTAAGCTAAGCTAAACACTATCCAGAGCTGACGTGGTCGTCTAACGATATCATCGTCTTTCTGTTTCCTCGATCTTTGACTTCGACAAATCTCTCTTCCGTTCCGTTAATATACGTATCTACGAGTAATTATCCTAATATTTTTTGGTAAATATATGTAATTATCCAATAATACTTCCTTTCTAGTTTCTTTCCAGTATATATATTTCAATTGCTCTCATTCTGTTTTCTCTATATACCGAGAGCAGATCTTGAAGCCTTCCCCGTTCTCTTTGATTTGATTCATTCATCGACAGAAGTTGTCTTCCACTTCAAAGAATCGTCGATTCAGCGTTCGGGTGTCGATGGGTTCGTTTTCAGTCGATGATCTATCCCGTCCTCATGATTCTCTGTTCCTTGGATTCGACAGCTCTACTCAGTGAGTCACTGCTTTCTCTCCCTTTGTCTTTGATTTTCAGTATTTATTTCAGTGATGCTATTCTAACCAAAAATTTTAAGTACCCATATGCCAAAAATCATTTCTTGATGATTGTGTTCTTATGATGAATAATGGGTTTTCAATTTCGTTTGTTTAGCAAAAAGGAAGGGAAAGTTTGATAATTTAGGCTTGTCACTGTTATCCTCTTATGCTTCTACACTTTGGTTGTTTTCTGAAGGTCCTTGAAGGCCACTGTGTTGGACTCCAATCTCAATATTGTTACTTCACAGCTAGTTCATTTTGACTCTGAGTTGCCTCATTACAAGACCCAAGATGGGGTTTACAGAGATCCCGCCGTTAATGGCAGAATTGTTTCTCCCACTATAATGTGGGTTGAGGCTTTGGATCTTGTTTTTCAAAAGCTCACCAAGTCCAATCTTGATTTTGGGAAAATTGCTGCTGTTTCTGGTAGTGGACAGCAGCATGGCAGTGTCTATTGGAAGAAGGGCAGTTCTGCAATATTGTCATCGTTGGATTCCAAGAGATTATTGGCTGATCAGCTTAGCGATGCTTTTTCAATCAAGGAATCACCAATATGGATGGACAGCAGCACCACTGCGCAGTGTAGAGAGATAGAGAAAGCTGTTGGAGGCGCGTTGGAGTTATCTAAACTTACAGGCTCGCGCGGTTATGAGAGATTCACAGGCCCGCAAATTAAGAGGCTCTTTGAGACACAGCCGGATCTTTATAACAATACTGATAGGATCTCTCTTGTTAGCTCATTCATGGCATCTCTTCTGATTGGGGCTTATGCTTCAATTGATGAAACTGATGGTGCGGGGATGAACTTGATGGATATAAAGCAAAGAGCCTGGTCTAAGATTGTTTTAGAGGTTTGTTTGTGATACTGTTTTGTAGTTTTGTGGTTTCTTGTTTAATACCTTATTCTTGTTGGTTGATATATCTTAAAAAATTCAGGCTTCTGATGTAATAACACTACTTATTCATCAATGTCTGCTGCAGGCTACAGCTCCTGGTTTGGAGGAAAAGCTTGGTAAACTTGCTCCAGCACATGCTGTTGCTGGACAAATCTGTTCCTATTTTGTAGAGAGGTTGGTAGGATATATAAACATGCTTGAGATGTTCTTGATTTTAGCAATTAGAAATGAGTAAAAAGGGATTTTTTTAGATGTAAAGGTGATATTGGGTTTTAACTTTGAACTAATAGCATACCATTTGCAATGTGAATGATGCATGCTTCATTTAGGAAATGAGCACAGCCTATTAAACATATGGATCTGGGCAATGATTTCTGCAGGTATAAATTCAATAAAGATTGTTTGGTTATTCAGTGGTCAGGAGACAACCCAAACAGTTTAGCAGGTTTCTGCTTCTGTAACTCAACTGTCTTCTTTTTTATTTATTTATTTATTTTTTTTTTGTGGTTAAAAAATTATTTTAAGATACTGAATTGAACATGCTCGTGCTTGGCATCGTGACATGGGCAACCTTTTTATTTATGCCCTTCGTACTAATGAATTACTAACCAAAAAATGAGTTTAATGAAATGTAAATTAACTTATATTCTCGATTTCTGCTTCTGTTGAAAGCATCTTTAAACTTGCAGGTTTAACCCTAAGCACACCTGGAGATTTGGCAATCAGTCTAGGCACCAGTGACACTGTAAGTGACATCTGTGTATACTTTTCTTATTATATCCAAAATAAAAGGCACACATGAGTTTTTCTGATGCGTTTCTTTCCTTTATAGCATGTAAACTGTTATCCATTACTTTATATGGATATATTATGCTAGTGGTTGTTATCAGTAGTCACAGCATGTATATTAGATGATTGTGCCATCTAGTTTTAACATTAATTTGTGTTTGTGGGTGAGTGGTTCATGTAGGGGCATCAAACATACCAATCTAAATCTCAAGTGGTTTCTCCTACTCCTGCAAGGGGTGCACATTTTTTGGACTACCTTCCAGTTCTTTAATTAAGGCTATATGTATAATATGTTGATAGTGTGTTTTCCTTGCCATAATGGAATCCGATTATCTTACAAAAGAAATTGATGTCTTTAAATTCGCATATCATGCTTATGTGCTTTTGGATCCTTCTGTTGTTGTTCAAGGCTGTTCTTCATTCCATGTCCTCCTTTTGAACTTTTTTTATTAGTCTTTCTTTTTTTATTTTTTTATTTTTATTTTTATTTTGATCTCTGCTAAATATATTTTCCTTATTCTTAAGCCAAAGTTGGTTTCAGGTGTCTGGGGTTAATTACCGTTGAAATTGAGTTGTATTTCTGTTTAATGATTCTCACTTTATGTTTATATATCTTGCAAGTTGCAAGAATCAAGCATATTATCTTGCTTTTCTCTATCTGAAAATTATTATATTTTGTCACTTCAGCTGGACCTTGAACTTATGTGAACTTTTGAATAAATTTTCATTTGAATTTGCTCACACAGGTGTTTGGAATCACTAAAGATCCTCAACCTAGATTGGAAGGTCATGTTTTCCCTAATCCTGTGGATATAGAAAGCTACATGGTAATGTTGGTCTACAAGAATGGGTCACTGATGCGTGAAGGTATTGCAGATTCCTATCCCATGTGTTTGAGATGTTAAGTAGTTAATACTTATTATGACCACCATCTTAAATCTAGATGTCCGTAACCGCTGTGCCGAGAAGTCCTGGGATCTTTTCAATAAATTTCTTCAGCAATCACCTCCACTGAATGGTTAGGACTGTGTTACTTTATTTTCCTTTCCTGGATATTTCATGTTAGGTTTTTGTGCTGCATTCTCACTCTAGTTCTTTCTTGCCATAGGTGGGAAGTTAGGCTTCTATTACAAGGAGCATGAAATCCTTCCTCCCCTTCCTGGTGAGTTACTAAAATTTTTCTTACACTTCTTTTCTTATTCAATTAATGTATGACATCCATCACACAAATTGACACTGTCATCTATGAATATGCTGTCCAACATATTATTCCAGTCAATGGGAATGGGATGATTACTTTGTGTATGACTGTATCTTACAAACTTTAGGCACAAATATATTGACTAAGAACTTTATAGATATAGCTGCACATAGTTATAATGTTATTTTAGATGCACCTTTGAAATAAAAGTGAAATGAAATATTTCTGGATGCTTATTTAATTTTATATGAAGCAATCTGCAGTGCAAGCTGGTCAGATTGTTCTTTCTCAGAATATCAAATGATCAACTAATGAGTTTCCCTTTTTCTTATTGGTTTTTCCAGTTGGCTTTCATAGGTACATTATTGAGAATTTCACTGGTGAAACTCTTGAAGGCTTGAATGAACACGAAGTCCAAGAATTTGATCCTCCCTCTGAGGTTATTTCTTATGAATGTTCCATTCCCATTGTCATAGACTGATGATTTCCTAAAACAACTTCCCTGAAAAGCAATGCATTCATTTGCAGGTCCGGGCTTTGATTGAGGGCCAAATTCTCTCAATGCGTGCTCATTCAGAGAGATTCGGGATGCCTTCTCCAAAACGAATCATAGCCACCGGTGGAGCATCAGCAAATCAAACCATTCTAAACTCAGTTGCCTCCATTTTTGGCTGCGACGTATTTACTGTTCAACAGACAGGTACACTGTCGTCTACCCATTTCGGTTTCAATCTAGTAGTCTAAACATTACTCTCCTTGTTCAATAATTTCTTTAACTACTTATCTTCCTGGTTGCTTCACAGATTCTGCTTCTCTAGGAGCTGCATTGAGAGCTGCACATGGTTGGCTGTGCAACAAGAAGGGCAGTTTTGTGCCTATCTCATGCCTGTATGGAGACAAGATGGATAAGACATCTCTCACCTGTAAGCTTGCGGTGACTGCCGGAGACCAACAACTCGTTTCCAAGTATTCCTTGTTAATGAAGAAGAGAATGGAAATAGAGAATCGACTTGTGCAGAAGTTGGGTCGCTGTTAGAAATAAAATGTGGTTCAGCTGAAATTTGAGATGGAAGAAATGAAATCCCCGTTGAGGCATCTGAAATAAACTGCAAATAAATAATTTTTTTTAGCTGAATAAGACAACAATCTTGCATATGCGTTTTCGTATGAAATCATTTTGTCAGTGTCAAGATAATGTAGTAGAATGGACAGATGGATTTGGCAGTAACGTTTGTTTCTCTCTGTGTGGTCATCCTCCCATGATGTATTTGCAGATGTTTTTAATCTATTAATTATGTTACTGCAAGTCACATGAAGAAAAGCATGTTACAAACAGTAACATACATGGGATAACGATAACGATGAGAAGAGGGAAATCCTATCTATTTAAATTATGGAATGAACTAAAGAAAAGTAAAAGTTAGGTTGTTTTAATATTTTAAATGATAAGATATTTTGTAAAAATATTTAAATATTTTTGATAAATCTTTTTTATATATTTAAATAATTTTATAAACAATCATAATATTAATCGTTAAAACATTTTAAATTTTCCCTTGAACCAAATACAACTTAGAAGACATGGGATTTTTAAATCTCTAGTTATGTTACTGCAAGTCATATGTTAATTAAGGTTGCAGTCTCTAAGAGCAGATCAAAATGCAACTTTAATTAGTGGAAAAGGCAACTATAGTACCCCCATAGGGATCTTGAAACAAGTGAGGAGATCAAGGAAAGGGAGGACTATATAACCCATCATTTGGTATACATTAAAAAAAAAAAAAGGAGGAGAATAATGGAGGCAAGGCAACTATGGATATACGTGACAACTTACTAATAACTTGCACATACTCAATTAGAAGCATATAAAGGAAGGGGACGCAGAGAACCAGCTTGACAAACATGCTTGACTGGACAAAAACTTACGGTATACTGAGCCTTTTCACTTTCACTTTCACTTTCACACAGTTTAAAATTAAACTGCTTGTATGGTTGCAACACTGAGAGGTTGTTCAGCTATTCATGCTGAGATGAGCAATGACAAAATAGATGCATTAATGCATAAATAAAAGAAGCCAGCTGACCAGTAAGTCTCATCTCGAGAAAATCAACCACATGATCAGAGTATGAGTAAATGGTTGATAACAGTGACAGTGCAACAGGCAAGGAGGGTATATAGTATATTAGTTCAACCTTTACCTCAAAACTGAATCAGGAGGAAGAAACAGAATGGGATCAAATTCTAATAGATAACTACATTAGAAAAGTGAATTGTTCATATGAACTACTATAATTTTTCTTTCATTGGATCCACAAGAAATATAGAGTACATTTTACTTTTAAAATCATGATCTAACTATCAGTGTAATGTCGGCAAATGCATGTGAAATAACCAGAGGTAACTAACCTGTCCTGCAGATACTGTTCTCTAAGCCTTTTTGCAGGTAGCTCTCCATCAAGGGGAAGTGAGAAAAAGCCAATCTATTTTAAAGCATTCTCATGAATTTTTAGTGGAAAAAGTTTCAACTGAGTTGGCCATTTCAGTTAAAAATAAATAAATAAATAAGGACAAATCCTTGGCTTGTTCATGAGAAGTTATAGAAACATAGTAAAGTTCTTCCATATTCAAGCGCCAAACAGAAAACAGGATCTCTGGGAATCATGATAAAAAAAGTACATATTTACCGGAGGAAAGTATGTTGGTCAAAAAAACATGTCAGCAAAGTTTTGTGCAGAAGCATTTGATACTAAATCACAATTGCATTGGTCCAATGCTTGACAAAATCTAAGTCAACCAAAGATAAGTGTTATTTCAGCAGAAACACACATAGGAACATTTTCAAGATCTTTCAATTTTCTTGACACAAAGCTTGGCTACACCATATCATAGAGAAACTGATATAAGGCTTAATAGGGCATAAAAGAAATACAATCTGATGGGAAACTGGGAGGCTGCATTCCACATTGGCTGCTGGCAAGGTTGAAAGGGCAATAGTTATCATGTCAGGCTAAAAGAAACACACAAATTTCAAATTGTGAAGAATTCATCAACAAAAGATCACCTCACCTTACCCAAATTAATCCCATTAACATCTTTTCATGTCAGAATTTCCTATTATCCATCAAACACACTGAAGAAATTAATAAAACTACATAAAGGCAACCTAATAGCAAACATGTTAAAGAACCAATAAAGATTGCATCAAATGTACCAAAAAAATAAAGAGTGCATCAAAAGATTAAAGCACAAGAGGATAAAATAAAAATAAAAGTTTCAAGCTTGTGAAATGTATGGACCCCATTAGATAAGATGATTCTTTTCTACCAACTTTACAGGCTTACAAATGGATTTTCAATGGAATAGAGGAATGCTAATATAATTTAATTAACTGCAGCAGGAAACAGAACAAAGAATCTAAATTCCTCAATGCTATTAAAGGAAATGGAATAATTCTATTCTTAGATAGTTTCTATTTTCCTAAATGGATATGCACAATACAAACGGGCATCATCTCCTACTCCACACATTTCAGCATTTCACCTGCCAAGCTTAAACACTCAAAATACAATCCAAAAATGCATGAAAAAGGAACTTCAAATTCAGTGAAATATAACAAAAAAATATAGGCAAAAACTGAAAAAGAGCAACTATATCTCTATATTTATAGA
>BPVZ01000101.1:211345-233090 GCA_020521535.1 Rubroshorea leprosula
TCGTGGATGAAAGAAAATTTATTGGTCATGAATTGAATCCCTGTTTATTGTGGTTTTGACAATTTATGGGTCATGGATTGAATCTCTACTTATTGTGGTTTTAACAGTTTTATGGGTCATGAATTGAATTGTGTTGTGTTGAGTGTATGTATGTTTTATGTTTCCTGTACATATGAAGGGATGTCCTGGAAAGAAACTCCTTGGCCGGACCAAAATTGTTTACATTCTTTTCATCTTTTTCTTTCCTCCTTTTTTTTTCCTCTGCTTGACAGGGGAAGGGGAAAGCTAGGCTTGCTTTGATACCCATCTTTAAAATAATAGTAATAATAATAAGATAAAAATGAGAACAATTCCATTGATCAAAGCTTTTTCACTTTAAATTATGGGCTCTCCACTATGCCAAAAGAAAATACATTTCTTCATAAAATCTCATTCTGCTATGAGGACCCGGCAATCCACTCACAAAGTTGAAACACTTAAATATATGCTTGGTGTGTGCGCAAGCAATTCGCTAATACACTGGTGGCAACATTTGTGCTCATTTCTTGTTGCCGGCTTCAAAGGAATGATTAGAATATCTCTCTAGATGATCTATAACTATTTATGCTTGGTAGTGCCCCATGACATGCTTAATGCATTATGACCTATATAGTTATTATGGCAGTGTGGAGGAAATTTCATGATTTATTAGAGACGAAATGGTTTTAAAATGAGAGGGAAGCAGCCTTGTTTCTCATGTGCAAATGGCTTGTAAAATATTAGATAAGAACATTGATCAATTAGTTGTTGAAACTTGGAACTAACGCTGTCCGCAAGGGGAAACTTTTTATATCAGAATTTTCCTGCCCAAGTGCAAGAACAATGTGTCTCACTCATAGTACTTTAGTAAATAAAAGGTGCTCCAACTTGTGAGTGGATGTTTGTGGAACACTATCTACGGTGCAACAAGCACTGAGCTATCAATTCTAGATACTCTTCAGTACACAAATTAATTAAAATCACATAGGAAGTTAGGGAAAAGAAAGGACACAACATGGAAAAGAAAATCGTAGGCTTCTGCATTCTTCCTTGTCACTAACCTACACGTAGAGAAAAAGATGCTCATCAAATCAATCAGGACAGTCCATCTCTACAATGAATAGCTTTTATGAAGTGGCTTTCCAGATTGGAAACCTGGAAATATGCCTTAAAATTTTAAAAATCAGAATCAACAACCCATTTCATTGCAGAAAAGAAGCCTTGTCCATAACACATCCTCCAACTCTACCCCAATAATCTGAGTCATTTTGACTATTCATTTCTTTGGATTACTCTCTTGAAATTAAGATGAAATATAACGTAGGTATAAGGATCTCAAAAGCTATGGAATGATGCATCGATGAGTCTATGAAATACAGACGATGTGCATTATCGTAAGGCAGTTATAGTGATTATAAATTCCTCAAATACAAGAGCTAAAAAATAAAATAGATAGATGAAAAAAAAAAAAGCAAAAAAAGGGAGAGAATCTACGAGCCACTGTGATAAGTATGAATTTTCGATGCTTTTGTGACTCTGCTGTTCTAAAGATGCTACATTACCTTCACCTCAACCCAATCATGCTATTTATTTGATCATGAGTCCGATGGGTTCTTTGTCTTGGTGAAATTTGATGTGTCTTTTGTCTTACTTGAAAATTTACTAGAATCAAATCCGCAAGGCTCTGCCTCAAGCAGCAACTGAACGACCTCATTCATGGTTGGTCGTTGGGTTGGATTATTGTATGTACAGCGTATCGCAATCCAGAGAACCTCAATCATCTCAGACCTGAATGACCCTGAGAGACGCCTGTCTAGCACTTCCATAATTCCTTCCCGAGTATCAACCTTTGTAGAAACCCAATATACAATGTTCTTGTTCTCTCCAAACTCTGCCTCAACTGGCTTCTTCCCAGTTATTAGTTCTAGTAAAACCACTCCAAAACTGTAGACATCACACCTGGTTGTGGCTTTATTTGAAAATGAATATTCTGTTGCAGCCATTAATCAAATTCAGTTAAAAAAATTCAGGGATACAAAACACTGAAAAATATAATTGGTAAGGATAAACAATATAAGATGGCAATGAACAATTTGTAATTGTTAACCACGCTTCATAAAGGTTCTTAATATGATATATACAATTAATTTACCATATTAGATTGCTTAAGTTTTGTTCTGCTTCAGATACCATTTCAGAATGCTAACTTAAACTTCTTAAACCCTCATGTGCTACTGCACATTGATCCTAATTAAAAATACATGTTATTAATCTATCATATTTTTTTCTTAAATTTAAATATCAACTTATTATAGATGAGTTGTATCAGGAAATTACCTGGAGCCATATAACCATAGGTGCCTGCAATAACAGTAGTGGTGGAATCTTTACCTCCTCTTGCTTGCAAAACTTTGGCTATGCCAAAGTCTGCAACCTTGGGCTGGTAATTGACATCCAGGAGGATATTGGTGGACTTGATGTCTCTGTGGATGATGGGTGGCAGCAGATCATGGTGTAGGTATGCCAAACCCTGTGCAACACCAAGTGCAATTTGATGTCGAGTTGGCCAGTCCAGGTGGATCCATCCGTTACGAAGAGCATCCCATAGATTTCCATTTGGCATGTACTCATAAACCAGCAGGCTGCAATCGAAACTTGAGAAGTAGCTATACAATTTCACTATGTTTTTATGTCTTATGTTTCCAAGAGTTTCAACCTCAGTCTTCAACCCTTTATCCCAAACCAGCCCATCCTCCGGGGTAGAATCTTTTGCTTTCACAGTCCACAGCTTCTTCACTGCAACAACCTCCCCGCTTTTCAGTTCAATTTTATAAACTGTGCCACATCCTCCATGACCAACAATGTTTTTATCAACCATGGCTTCAAGGATTTCATGCTGATCAAAACTTATTCGATGGAAGCTCTTTACCTTATATGAAAAGAAAGATGAAGACAAGGTCTGATCATGCTCTTTCACAGCTCTTTCTTTACTGCATCGGTGTTTTGAAAACAGGAGCAATCCAACAACAGTGATAATAGCTGTAAGCCCAACCGCCCAGATGTAACTTAGCCTTTTCTGCTTCTTGTTGGTCTGTGAACATATGGGAAAATTTTGAACGTAGACTGGAACACAGAGACCTGGGTTTCCTGAAAAGCTCTCTACTAACCCTCCTTTGATCAGTGACAGAGGAATTGGACCAGAAAGCTCATTGTTTGAAAAGTTTATGGAGTTTGGTAATAATTCACATAGACTCTCTGGGATATTCCCAGTCAGGAGGTTATCGGAGAGATCAAGAACGTTCAAAGACTTGAGCATGGAAAGTGAGTTGGGAATGTAAGAATTGAGCTTGTTGCCTTGCAGCACCAGTAAATTTAGCTTCATCAGATTGCCAATTTCTGAAGGTATTGGACCAGACAAGAGGTTGTTACTAAGATCAAGCTTCACAAGATTGATAGCTTGGGAAAGTTCACGCGGCAGAGCACCTGTAATCTTGTTGTTCTGTATGAGCAATTCAGACAAGTTCCTCGCGTTAACAATTGAATTTGGCAATGGACCGGTCAGATTATTGTAACTCAAGTCAATGATGGAAGCATGAGGGAGACCTAGAAGCCCTTTGGGTATTGACCCATCCAGACGGTTCTTACTAACTCGAAACCGTAAAATATTCTTGCAGTTTGCATAGTTGTCAGGTATGTGGCCAGAAAACATGTTTTCAAGAACAAGAAAGTACTGCAGTTTACCTCCTCGACAGATCTCTGGTGGCAGTGGACCTGATAGATTGTTCTCTGACACGTCTAGAGCAACTAGAGGTGATGATAGCCCCAGATTCTGTGGAACTTGCCCTGTAAAGAAATTGTGATAAAGTGAGAGGATGGTCAGGGTTGTGGATTCTGCAATTGCAGTTGGGATTTCTCCTGTGAGACTGCTGTTGTAAAGCTGCAGGACTCGAAGTTTTGGAAGCCTACATACAGACTCTGGAATGCTTCCTTGGAGAATATTGACTGACATGTCCAGGTCTATAAGCTCGGTCAGGTTTCCCAGTTCCTCGGGTATGCTTCCAGTTAAGTAATTATAGTATAGTTCAAGCTGCTGCAAGTTCTTCAGCTTTCCAAGCTCTACAGGAATCCGACCTGTGAAAAAATTGCCAGACAATTCGAGGTCAACAAGCGATGTCATGTTTCCAATTGATGGTGGGATCTGACCATACAACTTGCATGTTGTGAAGACCATAACTTTGAGCTTTGTCAGTCTGGAAATGTTCTCCGGTAGTTTCCATGGGTTCAATTCTTCATTCTCGTTGACATAAAGCACCTCAAGATTGGTAAGGTTAGTTATTGTCAAGGGGAAGTCACCTGTAAAGTGATTGTATGAGATGTCAAGTATGCGCAGAGATTTCATTTTGGAGAAATCTGGAAGCTTTGCTCTTAATTGAACTGAACTCATGTTGAGTATTTCCAAGAGAGAGCAGTTGGCGATGCTGTTGATGAAATTGCCACGAAGTCGATCATTTCGGCTGAGATCAAGAACACGTAACTCTGGCAGATATGAGCATGTATCAGCTGGAAAATTGCCAGATATTGACCACCCAGACATATTAAGCTTTTCGACATACCCTCTATCATTGCAGCTAATTCCTGTGAAATTGCAATAACACTTCCTTCCCATAATATCCCAATCAGACAGAGCATTTCCTGACAAAGAAGATTTCATGAGTGTGAAGAACTGAGATTGGTTGGTTCCAATGACTTGGGAAGGATAAGACCCCAATATTAGCAACACTAAGAGGAAGGCAAAAATCTTGAGTTCCATCTGATAGATAGGGAGAGAACAAGAAAGTGGACGGATGTTTTAAAAGAAAGAGGCAGTTATGGCGGTTGTTGCAGGGAAGAAGGAAAATAAGAGGAGAAGTATATAAATTTGATGATTGAGCGGGTCATTGTGTGCCCAGCAGTATTAAGTCTTGACGATGAAAAAACGGGTCTAGGAACAGTAGGGAGAGAAAGATGGAAAGAGCTGTGCATATCTTTGCATAAAGAAGCTTTATGCTTACAGTTATACCCCACTATCTCATGTCGAGAATAGCATCAGTGTAAGTACTTTATACAAATTTGATGTTAGAGTAATCTGTGTCCTGGTCCTGATCACCGTACGTTCTCTCTTGACCTTATGATCAGGACCGCTAGATGTGATCAGTCTGCTTGCATTCTCATGGATGGCTACAGCCCAATGTTCAATGCTGGTATGTTACTTGCAGTGTTGCACTAGTACCAAGATACTCATTTCTATTTGTGCATGTCCACGTGTACGATGTTTCTCATTTATTTTCATAATCAAACACATTTCAGGAAAGATTCTTTTATTACCGATGCTGTTTGCGGAGCTTTAACATACACATTCAAATCACTTTGGTTGTGGGGCCAAATGCTGTTTTCTCTTGTCCTTTCTCTTCACATTCTGTATGACTGAGCTCAAATGATCTCTACTCTACATATATCTATCCCTACTTCTTTTGGTCCCCGGTTTCCTCTGATGTGGGTTAAACTGTAAAAGCAAGACCTCCAACATGGTATAATTTTATATCTTCCTAGGCAATCTAAACCGTCTTTACTTCGGTTGAAACAAACTTACACCAACTAGACCATACTATCTTTACATGATAAAACAACAACACAAACCATTTAGTGTGGAATAATGTTTTGGTTGACCTCTGTTTTCAATTGGATATTTCGACATGAACACGTGTGGATTTCATTTTTACTTTCCATGTTCCTGTGTTTTTCCTTCTTCCTGGTCCATGATATGGAGGATTGGAAAATTCCTTCCGTGATAGAGATAATGTTGGAGAAATAGGGGCTAGAAAATAGATTATTAAATCATTGGCTTCAAGGCGTGTTGCAAATGCCACTTTTCTTTAGATTAATTTGGCTCCCACCAGATCTAGTATGCAAAAGGGTTAATCCGAAATGCCCATATGATACAATGAAGCGCCTTGTTGATCTAGCCTTTGCACTAGCAAGATCAACCACTAAGCCATCCTTTGGAAAGCAACAAAACAATAGTTTTTGTATAGGAATTTCTCGAGTAATCACAATACAAAAAGTGACTGTTTTATTTAGATATTTCTGGATTTCAAGACTCTTTTAAAGAAAAAGAGATAACTCCATATTTATAGGGATAAGATGTCTGTTGGGAACAGACACTTATTTTCAATCTTATCTGTTGGAAACTCTTCCAAAAATCATTTAGTTTGATTTGAATTACAACTCACGTATTTCCTTGTCTTCCAAAGTTATCCACTCTCTTTAGAAACTTATAAGAATTCTATCTTTGATTTCTAACGTAAATGGTTCGAACCATATTTAACCAAAATTGTAACTTTTCGAATTCTGGTTTTACATAAATGGTTTAAATCATAATTATATGATTCGATTCAAAGTTACACTTTCTCAAATGCATTTTGTGCAATTGCTTCGAACCAATTTTTTGTGGTTCAAACCCAAATCCTGGAACTATTTTGAAAATTCTTCAACATTCCCCCACCATTTTCAAAATAGAACAACCCACCAATTGTTTTGGAAATCTTATGCATACATGAAGGTATCTTACGATTTGAACCTTTTACTTAGTGAACATGTGTTGGCAAATTAGTCAAAATTGCATGATAGACTAATGCTTTGAACTAGTGATTCTAAGTGACTAATTGGGCACATGTCACACACAAAACTTCAAGCTTTCCAAAGAAAAAATTCAGCATCCACCGACACAAAAACTGACCATGTGTCTTGTATCCTTTTCATGAGTGTTGTTAAAGTCAAGTTCCCAACTCCTAGAAGCGGCACCACTTCCACTCAAATAGGTATATCTTATCAAAAGTGCCACTGCATTAAACACTTTAACAGACATTTGTTATAGGACCTATTAAGGGTAAAACTCAACCTCCTTTTATTTCATGCGGTTACCAAGTACTCTTCCACTTGGGATGGTATTATTAATAAATTGAGTACTTGCAGTCACATTCATATGATGTACTTTACTCATTGAACTTAAGACTTGAAGTTTTTATCAAGCGTTAAGTCGAGGTTCCATCATGTGTGACTTTTGTTAATATGGACTTGAGACCTATCGCTCTCTTTGTCTTGTAAATTTTCCTTTTGATAATCCTTTTAATCAAGGATTCATGAAGTTAATTCACACAAGACCCTGCAAAGATTATGGTGATCACCTCATTTAAGAATTGATTATTTCCATGTCTACATTTTATGACAATAAGTCTACTGTCATATAGACTTCTTTGTAAGTGCTTGATGACATCGTATTATTTTCAGTCATCATACACATTCATATAAGAATGCCTTTGAATAATATGAACTCTTGAAAAGTGTAGACATCTCTAAGAACAAGTGCTATCACTTTTAAATAATGCCATATAACTTTGTAATACCATGAACAAGTAGAATTCTTGCTTCCTCTACTTTCAAATTTAATTTTTATTTGCTTTTCATGTGTCAAGGACTTTTAGTCCATATTCCTCACTCTTGGGATTGTTCCCACCATTTTAAATGACATCAATATTCCTCATGAGAGACATTCAGGATAAATTCTAATTTATCAAAAATGGTTCAATTCATATAAATATGTTCAAACCAAGTTCTTGATACTTTCTTAGTTTTCTACATAATTGGTTCGAAACAGCTTTAAGTGATTTGAACCAAAATTCTGGAACAACTCAAATCATTAGATTTATTTTCCATGACTATGAGCTATTCACTCTTATTGTTTATAGGATTCTTTAAATCCACATTTCTTTATCTTTTGGACCATTTTTCCAGGCTTCCAAAAATCAATGAAGTGCACAAGGTTGCACTAGTTTCGACAAATTATCTCATTAAGAGATAACATCTAACCAAGGAATCAAAATCCTTTATTACTTATCAAAACTAAGAGCCTTTTCACTTGATCTCTCTTCTCTTTGTTTATATTCAAAATAAGATCATCAATTGGATCTCCAAATGGGCTTGCCAAATCCCATTTCAATATTTCTTTCTTCAACATTACTAAATAACCATCATGAGACTTGATTCTCACATGTTTCAATCTTCATATACTAATATATAAACTTACAAGTATAAATAAGAGGCATCAAAAGTAATAGGTAGACATATGCTTTAAGCAACCTTTCATTAATGAAACATGATCAGATTCATTAACCTCTTATATTTCGACAAGCCTCATGTCACAACAAACAAAATAACAAACAAGAAGCACGTATTTGTATCATACATACAGAGCACAAATGATTTTAATTAAATTGTTATGTGCATAAACATGCTTTCTTTCAATCCATGTCTTTAACACTTAATCCATGTAGTATAAATATCATTTACTACCCTAAAGCATCAAGCCTTTAATAAACATGAATAAGACATCACTAATTAAAGTCATCAGTATACTGGTATATGTCTTACAGAAATTTCACCATGGATTGAAACTGAATTAAGTAATCTCAGCCTCAATCCCAAAGTTGGTATTAACAGAATGAGGCATTCAAATATCCAGAGAATTAATAGTCACTTCTTGGAAACATGCAATTTTCACACAATTAATCATGCGTACCTGATCTTAATCGATTCATTTTATGAAAATTGGCTTCCTTTGCTTTATCGTGAAATGTCTAGCAACCCATTGACTCATCTATGATTGACAACACCATTCTGATGGTCGATGAGTCACCATTTTTGCACATGATTTAAAGCACTAGAAATCCATTTTGTTTTGCCACTGTTGCACGCCATATCTCCTTGGCTTGACATGCGTTTTAACGCAAATTTCTTCTCAATTATTTAGTAAACCATGATCTTAAAAAACTCAAAAAAAAATTAGCCTAAAGATTGTTAGAGAAATAGGGGGTTGTTAGGCTAATTTCGCCCCCATCAAATCTGTTATGCAAAAGGGGTAACTTGAAATACCCATAGGATACAATAAAGCGCCTTGTTGATCTAGCCTTTGCACTAGCAAGATCAACCACTGAACCATCCTTCAGAAAGCGACAAAACAATAGTTTTTGTATAGGGATTTCTCGAGCAATTGCAATACAAAAAGGGACTATTTTATTTAGATATTTTTGGATTTAAAGACTTTTTTAAGAAAAAAAGATAACTCCATATTTATAAGGGCAATATGTCTATTGGGAACAGACACTCATTTTCAATTTTATTTGTTAGAAACTTTTCCAAAAGTCATTTGGTTTGATTTGAATTCCAACTCACATGTTTCCTTGCTTTCCAAAGTTATCCACTCTCTTCATAAACTTATCAGAATTCCATTTCTGATTTCTGACGTAAATGGTTCGAACCACATTTATATGATTTGAACCAAAATCGTAACTTTCCGGATTCTAGTTTTACATTCAAATCATAATTATATAATTCGATCGAAAGTTACACTTTTTCAAATGCATTTTGTGTAATTGTTCCAAACCAACTTTTTGTTATTCGAACCCAAATCCTGAAACTATTTTGAAAATTCTTCAATAGATAGATGAGTTACAGATAGATGAGTTGGGAATAATATATTCTATTATATAATTGTGTTAGGGGAATTTGCATTGAAGAGCAGGGGACCATATTGGATTTGAGTTGTTTAAATGAGTTAAAGGTGCAAAAGTGGGTAGAGTAATGTGCTTTGTGATACACGGGACCACCATTTTCTGATACTGGTAGACTAGCGTGATCTCAACCTGATTAAGTTGAAAAGGTCCAAAAAAACATTTTTCTCTCTTTAGTAAATCCTCCATTTGCATTACATTTTCATGAAAAATGTGATGAAGCTAAATGCTAGAAAAAATGAAATGAGAACGACAGGAAGATCTTCCTCGTTTCTCCTATTCTTTAGCAATCCTAGTTTAGAAACATCCAAACTTTTGGATTCCTGACAGTGGAGCAATTTAACGTAAGCCAGTTGATGATGATGATGATGATGGATCATAAGGCTTGTTCTTATCTGTGGGAACAAGTTGTAGTAGAAGGATATGGACGTTTAGCTCCCCCGTTAAGGAACTAATGTTGGGGTGGCTTTCCAAGGACACCATGTGAACCAAACATGCCCTAAGAAAAAATTAAGAACAGTTAAGTTTTGAGAGTGCTTTACACAGTTTTATTTTTGGCAATATTGTATTTAAAAATATAATTTATTATAAATAATTAATTATATATTTTTAGTAATTTTAATTTTAATTTTATATTTTTTTGATAAAAAATATAAAAAAAACTTATCATTATAACATAGCTTGACACTCCTAAACAATACCTTAATAATTATTAGAGATACAACACTCTTGATCTGTTCTTACTACGAACTAGGTTGAAACCCTTATAGACCTCATAGATAGCCTTGACCTATCCATACACACACGGACACAACCTGCTCACACTTACACTGCCTCTCATTCTCATATGTGAATTATAGATATTCTATAGAAATCATTGGAATTAACCTTATTAGTTCATTCTTTCTTATGTGTAGGTTACACTCCCTTCTCTCAACTCTTAACCCTCATCTTTCTAGTGAAGGAAAGACACGATCCTAGGTTTTTGAGCACTTCACCAACTCAATTAATTGACACCATATTCTCATTCCTTTAGATACTTAAAGAAGGTACCTGATTCGCACCCCCTTTGTTTCTTACTCCTCAAAAATGCTAATAAAAGAAACAAAATAAAGCGACTTCAAGGAAGCGCAGAAGATCATCGACTGTTGTAACATTTTTCACACACCAAATGAAAGCATAGTATTTGCCCCAAAGGTGTCTCAATGAATAAAATCTCAAAACTCCTTAGAAATTTTAAATTGAAATGTTAGAATTAATAACAAAAATTTTAATATAAAATAATTATTATTTATTATACAACTCCTCATCCATAAAATTTTTATCTTTGGTCAAAGGTTAAACAGGAAATTAAGTGGACATGGTCCTGTGAAATCCAAAAAGAGTTTTACCGAAAATTGGAATCTCCGTTGGATAGATTCGATAGAAAAGCTCTCGATGATGGGGTACATAGCAAAGATGCCCACTCAAAAAGCATTGGTTGTTGATTTGGCACTTGGGAATTGACTCAAATCTAATGTGGCAATTCCTCATAGGTTGCCTTTTCCTCCTCTTCTTCATTTTTACAGACATTTCCCTTTGGAGAACTTAAAAAACACTTTAAAATCCCTTACTTTATTGATGAAATTGACATCCATTTTGGCTGATGAAGTAAGATAATATATTTTTAACCAGATGATTTGATGCGACGGAAGGCCGCATCACAGCAGTGCAACACTAAACACAATCCGGTATGTGGACGTTAAATGATTCCTTTCCTTTTGTAAAAAAGAATATGATTATTCCTTTAAATTGTCAAATATTTTCTCATTTTCATGCATTCTGATTCGTTTTATTTGGGAGAATTTCTTATACTTTTTTTGCTTATTAGATTGAATAAATGTCTGCCATGATAGTCTTTTTATTTGCCTGCACATACATACACATTTGATTTTCATACATTTTAGTTCGTTTTAATTGAAAGAATTTCTTATAATTTTTTCGTTTATTAGATTGAATATATAAATGTTTGCCCTAATTGATAGTCTTTTCATTTGTGCGCACACATATAGACATACAAATGTATGATCAATAAATTTAAATGCAATGTTGGAAGCAAAGGATTAATCATTTCTTCCTTTAACCATAGTGCATAGTGGGATCAAAATAATTGTTTAAAAGCTTACAGTAACATGCTTTTCCAAATGCTTTTGCAACTTTCCCAAGGAGATAAGGTCAAAGCAAGTGTTCACCTGTTCAAGTAATCAAGTGGAGATTTTTATTTTTATTTTTATGTTTTACCAACATGTAAGTGCAAAAAGAACCTCCTTGTCCTGGCCAAGCTTGTTTGTGTTCTTTTTTATTATGTTTGATAGGAGAAGGGAAAGCGTACAAACAAAGCTTGCTTGGATACTTTTTTTCCCATTTTCTTAGAGATCAATCCCATTAACAAAAAGAAATTTGACTACGTGAGTCAATCTCTTACAAACTTTAAGTTTTATTAAGTAAATTAACAATAAATTTTTTAAAAAAATCTAATAATAACTTGAGATATGATACTATGTAAAAATTAAAAATATAAATTCTAATACAAGATTTATATTTAACTTAAAATTAATTAAAAATAGACAAAATAACCCTCTACATATTTAATTTACATATTTTTTATTATATTTTTAAAGTGAAAATTTTCTTACTCAACATCTCATCTCCATGCCAAAAGAAAATGCATGTCTTCATGAATCTCATTCTGCTATCAGGTTAGCGTGCACAAGCACATTCCCCACCCACAGGTGGCTGTTTTCTTGTCCCCCGTTTCAAGGAATGATAAGAATGTTCCTGTATATGATATATGCAACTATTTATACTCGATATTGCGTGTTGAAGAATTTTTAAAATAGTTTCAAGATTTGGGTACAAATTACAAAAAATTAGTTCAAATCGATTGCATAGAATGCATTTGAAAATTTGTAACTTTGATTTGAATCATATGAGTAAGATTTGAATCATTTACGTAAAACCAGAATTTCAAAAGTTACGGTTTTGGTTCGAACCATATAAATGTGATTTGAATCATTTACGTCATAAATCAGATATAGAATTCTGATAAGTTTTCGAAGAGAGTGGATAATTTTGGAAGGCAAGGAAACACGAGTTGGAATTTAAATCAAACTAAATGACTTTTGGAAGAGTTTTCAATGAATAAAATTGAAAAGAAGTGTTTGTTCCCAACAAACATCTTATCCCTATAAATATGGAGTTATTTCTTATTCTTTAAAAGGTGTCTTTGAACCCAAAAAAATATAAATAAAACAACTCATTTTTGTATTGCGATTACTCGAGAAATCCATATACAAAAACTATTGTTTTGTCACTTTCTAAAGGATGATTCAGTGATTGATCTTGCTAGTGCAAAGACTAGATCAACAAGGCGTTTCATTATATCCTATGGGCATTTCGAATTACCCCTTTTGCATACCGGATTTGGTGGGGGCAAAATTAGCCTCAAGAAAAGTAGTATTTACAGCATGCCTTGAAGCCAATGATCTAATGATCTAATGATCTATTTTCTAACCCCCTATTTCTCCAACATTGCCTCTGCCTCATGACATGTTTAATGCCTTATCATTGTTATTATGGCATAACGGTTCATGATTGTTAACCAAGATTCATAGAGGTTCTTAATACGATACATGCAATTAATTCATTGTACAATGGTTTTGCCAACAATTGCTTCAAGGATTTCATGTTGATGAAAACTTACTTCATGAAGAACAGAGTCTCATCATTTTCAATGGCAGTAACTCTTTACTTATTGCACTGGTGTTTAAAAAACAAGAGCACTCCAACAACGATAATGGTTGTAATTCCAGCTACACAAGTGTAAATTAGCATCGTCTGCTTGCGAGTCTGTGACTATGAACATAGGTTGGAACACATAGGCTTGGGTTACCTGAAAAGCTTTCTACTAACTCTCCTTTGAACAATGACAAGGGAATTGGACCAGACAGCTTATTGTTTGAAAAGTTGATGGAGTTTGGTAATAATTCACATAGACTCTCTCGTATATTCCCAGTCATGAGGTTATTGGAGAGATCAAGAACGTTCAAAGATCTCAACGAGGAAAGTGAGTTAGGAATGGAAGAATTGAGCTTGTTGCTTTGCAGCATCAATAAATTTAGCTTCATCAAATTGCCAATTTATAAAGGTATTGGACCAGACGAGATTGTTACTGAGATCAAGCTTCACTAGATTGATAGCTTGGGAAATTTCAAGTGGTGCAACACTTGAAATCTTGTTGTTCTGTATGAACAATTCAAACAAGTTACTCGTACTCCCAAATGAATTTGGCAATGGTCCGGTTAGATTATTGTTACTCAGATCAATGATGGAAGCATGAGGGAGACCTAGAAGCCCTTTTGGCATTGATCCCTCCAGTCAGTTTTTACTAACCCAAAACCGCAGAATATTCTTGCAGTTGCATAGTTGTCAGGTATGTGGCCAGAAAAGATGTTTTTAAGAACAAGACAGTTTACCTCCTTGGCAGATGTCAGTTGACAACAGATCTGATAGATAGTTCTCTGACAAGTTTAGGAACAACTAGAGATGATGATTGCCCCAAATTCTGTGGAACTTGCCCTACAAGGAAATTGTCATAGAGTGAGAGCAAGGTCAGGGTTGTGGAGTTTGCAATTGCACTTGGGATTTCTCCTATGAGGCTGTTTTGGTAGAGCTACAGGACTCGAAGTTTTGGAAGACTACATATAGACTTTGGTACGCTTCCTGTCAAGCCATTGACTGACATGTCCAAATCTGTAAGCTCTGTCAGGTTTCCCAGTTCCTCAGGTATGCTTCCAAAAAAGTATTCATTATAGTATAGTTCAAGCTATTGCAAGTTCTTTAGCCTTCTAAGCTTTGAAGGAATCAGACCCAAAAGGAAATTGCTAGCCAATTCGACATTAACAAGTGATGTTATGTTTCCAATTGATGGTGGGATCCGACCATACAAAATGCATGTTGTGAAGACCATGGATTTGAGATTTGTCATCCTGGAACTGTTCTCCGGTGGTTGCCATGAGTTCAATTTATCATTCTCATTGAAGTTAAACACCTCAAGATTGGCAAGATTAGTTATCGACATGGGGAAATTGTTGGATAAATAGGGGGTTAGAAAATAGATCATTAAATCATTGGCTTCAAGGTGTGTTGCAAATGCCACTTTCCTTTAGGCTAATTTCTCCCCCACCAGATCTAGTATGCAAAAGGGGTAACCCGAAATACCCATAGGATACAATGAAGCACCTTGTTGATCTAGCCTTTGCACTAGCAAGATCAACCACTGAACCATCCTTTGGAAAGCAACAAAGCAATAGTTTTTGTATAAGGATTTCTCGAGCAATCGCAATACAAAAAGGGGCTATTTTATTTAGATATTTCTGGGTTCAAATAGACTCTATCAAAAAAGAAGAGATAACTCCATATTTATAGGGCAAGATGTCTCTTAGAATAGACACTTCTTTTCAAGATGTTTGTTGGGAACAAATACTTCTTTTCAATTTTTATCCGTTGGAAACTCTTCCAAAAGTCATTTGGTTTGATTTGAATTCCAACTCAGGTGTTTCCTTGCCTTCTGAAGTTATCCACACTCTTTAGAAACTTATCAGAATTCTATCCCTGAATTCTAACGTAAATGGTTCGAACCAGATAAATGTGGTTTGAATTAAAATCGTAACTTTTCGAATTCTGGTTTTACATAAATGGTTCGAATCATAATTATATGGTTCGAACCAAAATTACAGTTTCTCACATGCGGTTTGTGCATTTGCTTTGAACCAACTTTTTGTGATTTGAACCAAAATCCTGAAAATATTTTGAAAATTCTTCAACATTCCCCCACCATTTTCAAAATAGAACAGCCCACCAATTGTTTTGGAAATCTTATGCATACATGAAGGTATCTTACGATTTGAACCTTTCACTTAGTGAACATGTGTTGGCAAATTAGTCAGAATTGCATGGTAGACTAATGCTTTGAACCAGCGATTCTAAGTGACTAATTGTGCACATATCACACACAAGACTTCATGCTTTCCAAAGAAGGAATTCAGCATCCACCGACACAAAAACTGGCGATGTGTCCTGTATCCTTTTCATGAGTGCTGTTAGAGTCAAGTCCCTAACTCCTAGAAGCGGCACCACTTCCACTCATATAGGTAGATCCCATCAAAAGTGCCACCACATTAAGCACTTTAATAGAAATCTGTTATAAGACCTATTAAGAGTAAAACTTAACCTCCTTTTATTTCATGTGGTTACCAAGTACTCTTCCACTTGGGATGGTATTATTAATAAATTGAGTACTTGCAGTCACATTCATATGATGTACTTTACTCAATGAACTCAAGACTTGATGTTTTTATCAAGCGTTAAGTCGAGGTTCCATCACATGTGACTTTTGTCAATGGACTTGAGACCCATCCCTCTCTTTGTCTTGCAAATTTTCCTTTGGATAATCCTTTTAATCAAGGATTCATGAAGTTAATTCACACAAGACTTTGCAAAGATTATGGTGATCACCTCTTATAAGAATTGATTATTTCCGTGTCTACATTTATGATAACAAGTCTACTGTCATATAGACTTCTTTATAAGCACTTGATGACATCGTATTATTTTTAGTCATCATACACATTCATATAAGAATGTCTTAGATTAATATGAACTCTTGAAAAGTGTAGACATCTCTAAGAACAAGTACTATCACTTTTAAACAGTTCCCTATAAAATTGTAATACCATGAACAAGTGGAATTCTTGCTTCCTCCACTTTCAAATTTAATTTTTATTTGCTTTTCATTTGTCAAGGACTTTTAGTCCTTATTCCTCTCACTCCTGGGATTGTTCCCACCATTTCAATTTTATGACATTAACATTCTTTATGAGAGACATATTAGGACAGTTAAAAATGTTTCAAATCTTCTTGATACTTTTTGAGTTTCCTACGTAATTGGTTTGAATCATCTTTGAGTGGTTTGAACCAAAAATTCTGGAACAACTCAAATCATTAGATTCATTTTCCATGACCAAGAGGTATTCATTCTTGCTGTTTATAGGATTCTTTAAATCCATATTTCTTTATCTTTTGGACCATCTTTCTAGGCTTCCAAAAATCAATCAAGTGCACAAGGTTGCACTAGTTTCTACAAATTATCTCATTAAGACAGAGCATTTAAACAACGATTCAAAATCCTTCATGACTTATCAAAACTGAGAGCCTTTTCACTTGGTCTCTCGTCTCTTTATTTATATTCAAACTAAGATCACCAATTGGATCTCTAAAAAGGTTTGCCAAATCTCATTTTAGGATTTCTTTCTTCAACATGGCTAAAGAACCATCATGAGACTTGATTCTCACTTGTTTCAATATTCATATGCTGGTATATAATCTTACAAGCATAAATAAAGGGCATCAAAAGTAACAAGTAGAAATATGCTTTAAGCAACCTTTCATAAATAAAACATGGCCAGATTCATTAACCTCTTATATTTCCACAAGCCTCATATTAAAAACAGTAATCATGTTTAACACATGTACAAAACTCAATGGTTTTAACAAAACCGTCATATACATAAACATGCTTATAACATAAAAGTAAAGGAAATCTCATTAACTTTAATAAGCCTTAAGCAAACCTTAATAAGATCAGGTCTAGGAGTAAGATATACTACTTAAACTCTATAAAGCTTCATAAGTATTCATCAAAGAATAGTAAATAATCATTACTAAATGAAAAGAAAAACATAATTTTATTTTTATCACATTAGTAATCTCAAAATCAAGGCACAATCATGATCTTAAAACATGATCATATTCAAATCCATAAATATCTTCCTTCTCACAGCCAAGAACCATGCTATCAAGTCTGAGATTTTATTTAGCCTCCAAATGGGATTTAAAGACCCATTTTATTTCTCTTGCTTCATTGTGCCAAATGACGTTTAATTATGAATCTTTGCACATTCATTTGCATCTTTGATAACTTCTTTGAAGCCATTCTCCAGGAGATGTTTTCTCCTAATATTTAATTAAATAGATACAAGAGATAAGCTTGGAGAAACAGCCTGTAAAACAATATCACTAAATGCAATGTTTCATTCAAAGAGATTTGATAGATAATGATATGAAACCATCACTCAAACTTGAAGCATTAATTTCTAAAACTAACTCATGTATTTAAATCATGAGCATTGTTTTTTTTCTTTATAAACCCACTCAAAATTTGTTTGCAAAACAAAATCATATGAAAAATTCATGCCAATCAAGAGCATAAACTTATTGTACGTACCTATTCCTCCTGTATTGAGTTTCAATCTGTTTGCACTTTGTTTTCCTTTTGCATTGATATCATGCATCATCATCACCTTATAATTCAAAAACTTTATTTGCATCCTGTGGTTGATTCATCCACTATCACTCATTGACAATTTGATTACACGATTGCTTTGTCACACGATTGCTATAATCAATTTAATAAACCACCACTTTTGTAGATGGGTTAATCACACTAGAAATCCCTTTTCCTTTTGTAACTATCACACGCTAAAACTCCCTGGCTTTACATGCATTTTGTAACGCAAGTTTCTTCTCAATTATCCAGTAAGCCATGATCTCAAAAAACTGAAAAATTTAGCCTAAAGATTGTTGGATAAATAGGGGGTTAGAAAATAGATCATTAGATCATTGGCTTCAAGACGTGCTACAAATGCCACTTTTCTTTAGGCTAATTTCGCCCCCACCAGATCTGGTATGCAAAAGGGGTAACCCGAAATGCCCATAGGATACAATGAAGCGTGATGCGCTAAATTTATATACATATTAATAGGGAATTTTTACTTTGATATTATTAATATTTGGATGAGTTTTATGGGATTTTGTTTGATTTTACATGGTTGTCATTCTTTGTATAGGAAAGGATTTAATTGGAAGAAATCCTACTTTTTAGAAGTAAATTGAAGAGATCAGAGACTTGAGGATCAACTTGTGCAGAATCCAAAAGTCAGGAACCAAATCTGCTATTTTACCATCGAAGAAATTGCAAAAGAAGACCAGAAACCCGACACGGGTGTAGTGTCGACACATGATCGGGGTGTCGACACCATGCGTTAAACGTCCAGAATTAGATTCTGTTTCCTATTTTGTGTCAACAAGTAATCCGAAGTATCAGCACCACGCGATCAGCATCCAAAATTCAGTTTTCTATTTCTATTCCAAGTCCTACTTCTATTTCAATTAGGGTTTCTAAAATCTTATAAATATCCATCCAAATTCAGAATTAAGGGAGCTTTGGGAGGCTGGTGGCAGCCCTCTTTTGGGCACTCTTGGAGGTCAAGATAGAAGATCCATTAACGAGAAGATCAAAGATTTCAGTTACCTCAAATTAGGTTTTATTTTTCCTTAGACATTCTTATGCTCATAATTGTGATTTCAGATTTTATTATTTTTATTATGAACTGATTTATTCTACTAGGGTTATGATGTAACCTAATCAATTCAATATAGATTTTGTGATTTTATGTTTTCAATTAAAGTTATTTGCATAAGGAGTTTATATTATTGAACTTAATGCATTGAAAGTCTGATCACCTTTCAATTGATTTAGTGATTTATGCATGAACTTGAGAAAGAATTGCATAGATTAGACCAATAATAATATAAACCGTGTGCTAGACTATGAGACCGAGAGGTAATTAGCTCACATGTGGTAGTGGAGGAAGAGAAGAGAGTTAGGAGCTCCCCCTTCTTAAGCTAGAGGTTTTCATAGAATTTAATGCTCATAAATTTGTTTAAAATTACATAGAGATATGATTAATTTAACAAACAAGTGAAGGATTAACTTGACTTGAGAAAGCTAGTTAATTAATTTAGGGAAATCCGCCATCACATGCAATAACACTCAACAATTTGGTTTTGAAAGTATATTAATCCAGAATTTATATTAATTGATTATGGTGAAATCAATGTCTTAGTACCTCCTATCTTGGTTAGGTTTATTTGTTATTTTCTTTTTATTATTTTTAATTAAACTTTCTTCCCATTTGGTTGTTCAAATAAATTTAGATTAATTATTTTGGTACTTAGTTAAACACAATCCTCATGGATTCGACATTCTTCTCATCATTATATTACTTGGAGCGACTAGTACATTTGCTAGGGTGATTTTAGTGCATCAAAGCGCCTTGTTGATCTAGCCTTTGCACTAGCAAGATCAACCACTAAACCATCCTTTGGAAAGCAACAAAACAATAGTTTTTGTATAGGGATTTCTCGAGCAATCACAATACAAAAAGGGGCTATTTTATTTAGATATTTCTGGGTTCAAATAGACTCTATCAAAGAAGAAGAGATAACTCCATATTTATAGGGCAAGATGTCTCTTGGAATAGACACTTCTTTTCAAGATGTCTGTTGGGAACAAATACTTCTTTTCAATTTTTATCCGTTAGAAACTCTTCCAAAAGTCATTTGGTTTGATTTGAATTCCAACTCACATGTTTTCTTGCCTTCTAAAGTTATCCATTTTCTTCAGAAACTTATCAGAATTCTATCTCTAATTTTTTACGTAAATGGTTCAAACCAGATAAATGTGATTTGAATTAAAATCGTAACTTTCTGGATTCTGGTTTTATGTAAATGGTTCAAATCATAATTATATGGTTCGAACCAAAATTACAGTTTCTCACATGCAGTTTGTGCATTTGCTTCAAACCAACTTTTTGTGATTCAAACTCAAATCCTGAAAATATTTTGAAAATTCTTCAACAAAAATCACCTATAAAGAGATTGTATGAGATGTCAAGTGCACGCAGAGATTTCATTTTGGAGAAATCTAGAAGTTTTGCTCTTAGGTGAATACGCTTCATGTTGAGTTCTTCTGAGAAAGAGCAATTGGCAATGCTGTTAATGAAATTTCCACCGAGTTGGTTTTGGCTGAGATCAAGAACGCGCAACTCTGGCAGATATGAGCATATATCGGCTGGAAAATTGCCAGAAACTGACCATCCAGACATGTTAATCTTTTCAACATGCCCTCTATCATTGCAGCTAATTCCTGTGAAATTGCAATAAGACTTCCCTCCAAGAATATCCCAATCGGACAAAGCATTTCCTGACAGAGAAGATTTCATGAGGGTGAAGAACTGAGACTGGTCAGTTCCAATGTCTTGGGAAGGATAGGACAGAAAAATTAGAAACAGAAAGAGGAAGGAATAAGTGTTGAGTTCCATTTGATAGAAAGGGAGAGAAAACAGGAAAAAGGAAGGATGTTTTAAAAGAAAGGGGCAGTTCATGGTGTCTGTTTGCAGTAAGGAGAGTAAGAAGAGAAGTGCATAAATTGGATGATTGAGGGAATCATTGTGTGCAGCAGTAGTAATTAATTAATCCTCGATGATAAAAATGCAGTTCTAGCCTAGGATGAGTTGCAATTAGAGCATATCTTTGCATGAAAACCTTTATGCTAATTACCTAATTATATTCACATTCTCACGTGAAGAATAACATCAGTGAGTAGTTTGTATAAATTTGATGTTAGAGTAATCTGTGTCTTGATCCTATTAATCGTATGTTCGCTTGATATGATCAGTCTGCTTCCTCATGGATGGAAAGAGCCCATTGTTCCACTTTGGTACGTTTCAGTATCACTCTTAACTGTAGCATCAAGCCCCTTTATGGATTCCTCAAACAGTGGAACAATTTAACTTTAGCCAATTGAAGGAGGATACATACATACCTTGGCATTGCTCTTATCTTTTTCAACAGATAGTAGAAGGATATTTTTAGTAACTAAGAAACTATATATATACACATGAGATTTGTGCATATTAGTCTAATTTTTAAATAAAATTAGAGTTTTAATCTATATTTAAAAATTAAAATCTTAATTCAAAATTTAAAAATCTAATTAGTTTTTAAATTTAAATATTAATATTTAATAAGATAAAATTTTAATTTTTAAATTAAGTTGTAATTATAAAACAATGTATTTTAATATTATAATATAATATTATGACTTTAATTTTTTTAAGACTTTAATTTTTTTGAGAATTGGGATTAATATGTATATATATATATATATATATTTGGAGTAG
>BPVZ01000101.1:246532-256751 GCA_020521535.1 Rubroshorea leprosula
TTTATAAATTAATTAAATTTGAATTTATTTTGAATATTTATTTTAAAATTTTATACTTAATAAATTAATATTTTTTATTTTTAGTTATTTAAATTTTAAAAATTAAAATAAAAAACCCAAAACTACCATTATATTAAACGGATAATTAATTAATTAATAATTTCTTGTTGGAGCCGCCCACTGGTCAAACACAACATTAAATAATTAATTAAACTATCTCCCTTCTTCTTCTTCTTCTTTTTCTTCTGGTATTTGAGAAAGAATCATACGATCCACACTTTGCTTTTGTTCTCAACTTAGCTTTAGATTTTGTTTAATACAGTTGTGATTTTATATTTTATATTTTGATTTTCAAAAATTTTTTAAATTTTATAATAAAATGAAATAATTTTGTAAGTTAATTAAATTTTAATCTATTTTGAATATTTATTTTAAAATTTTATACTCAATGAATTAATATTTTTAATTATTAATTATTAATTATTTATATTTTAAAAATTAAAATAAAAAACTCAAAACAACTACCATATTAAATGGAGAATTAATTAATTAATAATTTGAGCCGCCGGACCTGTCACAACACAACATTAAATCATTCAAAGAGTAGGGATGGCAATGGATTCTAGGAAGACCGGACCCCTACCTCATACCCATTTTCGTTAATGGTACGGATTTGTTATGGGGATTTTTGTTAGGGGATTAAAAATGACTTTTGTCTCTTATACCTGCATAGAATAATAAGTTCGTACAGGTATTTAGATTACTTATCAAATATTAAATATATAAAATTTTATTTTATTTTTTTAATAAATAAAAATAATAAAAATTTAAAATAATTCAAATAAATAAATATATTAACATATAGTACTGCAAAGCAATATCTAATAACCAATTATAACAAATAAACTCTGCCATACATATCCAATAGATTAAGCAATAAGTTCATAAAAAAAAAAATTTACCATACATGTTCAAGTTGGGTTGAGTTATTATTAAATTGAATTTGAAAAAACTAATATTGGAAAAAGAATTTGACTAGACAATTTAGATTAAGTGGGGTTAATTAATTAGATAGGGTGAGCAAAAGTTAATTGGTAATACATTTATAAAAAAATATATAAAAATAAATTTATATTTTTTTATTATATGTGAATCTTCATAGGTTCCTATGAAGCAAAAAACAATTTTCACAAAATTTTACAAAAAAAAAACCCCTATCCTCACTCCATAAGAAGAATATCTTTTAAATTCTTATCTTTGCAGTGGGAATCTCCGCAGAATTTTGTATGTATCAGAAGAAATTATCATCCTTATTGAATAGCACTTTGAGACGCGTATACTGAAATAATATTTGATAGATTGTTTTCTTTCACATATCATTAATGGGTTGGACTTAATACTTTTATCTTAATTAGAGAGATCAACACCAATTCTTCATGATGAAAAGCAAGCGGTTAATTACGCTAATTCGTATACGATTCTGTTTTCATGGACTTCTCTGACTAATATTCTATATCTAAACCATACATGCTTATGGTAGAGACTTGATTTATAGTCAAGTCAACTAGGTAATGGGTGGCTTTTAACCCTGCATATAATTTAAAACATCAAAATTAAGTATTTAAATAATATAATAATTATTTTTTTTAGTTTAAAGTAATAAATTCTTTTAGGCTGAGGAAGACAGAATGTTTCATTTTGCCGCGGAGTGCCCTCTTGGATTGGCATTCATGGCTGCCTTCTCTAGAAAGGGGTACCTTCCATACAATGCAGAGGATGAGTTTCATTCCGTTCCGTCACTTACAATCTTCAAATCCTAATCCAAAATGGGCCAAGTTTAAATTCAAATTATATAATATATAAATAAAATGAGTTAAGTAATAAGAAATAATTATTTTTATTATGTAATTTAAAATTAAAAAAATAAAAACATCAAAATTCAAGTTGAACTAAACTTAAACTCATTAATGATCTTGTATATTGACCCTCAAATCCCGAATGTTAACGTTGGCTTTGAATCAACATTATATGACTGACGAACTGCTTACAAAAGAACACTATTATCATCGTCAGTGGATTATCTTAATCTTGGACTAAAACAGATTTGAAAGTCCTATCTGTATCATCATTGTAATAAAAATTCAAGTTGAACTAAACTCAACCTTATTAAATGGTCTTGCTTTTTGACCATTCGATTGCTAACGTTGGCTTCAAAAAATCAGCATTCTATGACTGATGAAGTGCTAACAACAGAACACTGATATCATCTGTGGATTATTTTAATCCTTGACTAAAACAGATTCAAAAGTCCTTTCCTATCATCATTGTAAAAAAATTCAAGTTGAACTAAACTCAACCTCATTACTGATGTTGCTTTTTGACCATCAAATCTCGATTCTTAGCGTTGTCTTCAAACCAACATTCTATGACTGACGAAGTGCTTACAGAAGAACACTATTATCATAAATGGATTATTTTAATCCTTGACTAAAATTGATTTAACAGTCCTATCCCTATCATCATATTGTAAAAAAATTAAAGTTGAACTAAACTCAACCTCATTAATGATCTTGCTTTTTGACCATCAAATCTCGATTGTTAACATTGGCTTCAAATCAACATTCTATATATGACTAACATAGTGCTTACAAAACAACACTATTATCATCAATGGATTATCTTAATCCTTGACTAAAACAGATTTAACAGTCCTATCCCCATAACCATTGTTAAAAAAAGAAAAAAAGAAAAAATTTATTTGGGTTGAATAATAGGAATTTCGTCGGTATTTACTTTTTGGTAGGTATATCATTACAGCCATTAAGGCCCACCCCAGTCTCCCGCTATTATGTAAGACCATTTCGTGCCAACTACTGCTTCAAAAATGGGCCATCTGCTTACCATTTCAAGCCCGTATATAGAGACTGGTCGAATAAAATTTCTTTTCGGCTAATGGACCAGGCCTTGCAATTGCTCTTTTGTTTATGTGAATTGTCCACCCAGCCCATAAGCACTACTTTTTGTGACTTGTCATTGCATTTCATCATTAAATAATAATAATAATAATAATAATAAAACAGTTACTTGGATTGAGGGACGCTAATATTGGGTCTCCTCTCCTCCGTCCATGGTTTCATATTTCTAGATTCAATATAATTTAGATTGCAAATTGGGAGATCCTTCCTTGTTTTAATCCTTAAAAGTTTTTTTTTTTCTAAGTAGAATACGCATATTTTTAGAATCTTAAGCTCTTTAACTCTCAATCACAAAAGAAAAAAAAAAAAGAAAGAAAGAAAGAAGGAAGGAATTTTATTATTTTGCGTAGTAGCATAGTAGCCTAGTAATCGTTTAAGGTGCATTTGAAATTGGAGTTGAAATGCTTTTTGTTGTAGTTAAATAGTATTTTTAAATATTTATGTGTGGTAATTTTTTGGATTATTTTTTTTATAAAAACTATAAAAAGTTATAATAAATTTATAATAATTATATATATATAATCAAAAACTAATTTCAGAACTTTATGGTTGTGCTTTTATGAATATAACCATAATATTGAAAATAACTATAAAATTATCTATTAAAATTCAATCTTTTTTAATTTAATTACACCAAATGTTGTAATACTTTATATAAACCTAGTATCTTGTTTGTTCGCTCTTGAAGGTTTCATAAAATATTAAAAATTTGTTTCCTTATTCTAAATTGGTCTCCTCCAAAATCCAAAAGAAATGCCTCTCGTACAAATTGATAAGAATGTTAGAAATATTTGATCACCAGTTAAATTATTAGAAAGCAAAAATATCTTGTTTATTTTTGTAATTATATATCATGTAATATTTTTAAAATTTTAATCAATAATTAATAAAATTTATCATATATTATTTATAATATTTTTAAAAATCAAATAATTAAATATTAAAATAACCTTTAATCATATTACAATATAACATAATTCAATACAATCATACCCTCACAACACCTTATCACAATCCTTCACACACCCTAAGACTTCATTTGAAATTGCTCTGCATTGACTTTCTATTGTTTTTTGCTTTCTTAAAAATATATAAAACATGGTTTTGAAAATCGGACCAATGATTGAACCTTTACTAACCAATTCTTAATTTACTCATTGGTTCTTGGTTTGATTGGTTCAACCGGCCGATCGGCCGAGTCAATCAAAAATGCCAGAATTTGGCAAATTGCAATCCTAGGCTTTTCCCGACATAATTTTGTTACTGTTTTAAGATTTTTTTTCCTTGCAATTTGTACTAAATACAAGTCCAAAAACTCAATAAATAGATTAAAAAGTATCATACAATTACAAATCTCAAAATTAATAAATCTCACACATACATATATATGAAAAATAAGTCCAAAAACTCAAACTAATATGCAAATGATGCATAAATTAAAATTGTTCATTATTTATCTCCTAGCTAAGGAGGATCTTCATTAAACCAAGCATCACGTTCACAAAAATCATTTTCACTATCATAACTATCATCATTTTTTTGACCAATTGACTCCAAGTCAATTCCTCCACTTGTAGTTGAATTCTGTCCGGAGGATGACATTTTTGCAATTCTACAACAAATAAAAAAAATCTAGATATTCAAAATTTACTAAATATTTTCAATTTTGATGATTTTGATCAATGACACAACTTGATAAAAATATACAATGTTTGAGACTAAACTGCACAAATAGTATCAATTAAATAGTGAAACAAACCCTTTAAAATTACAAATATTTCAAGTAATTCATACGGACATACACTATAGATTTTGCAAAAACAAAATGGCTTAATGCAAAACAACAGAGAAATATGATATATTCAAAATTCAAATAAAGTAAATCAACTTAACAAATTTTCATCTTATAATTATAACATAGCATACACTGTTTCACACTTTCACATTTACTGAAGCAGAGGTTAAAAAAAAAAAATCAATTTCTATTTCAATGGAGAAATAGATTTCGTCCAACTCACCAGTAGCACCCTCAGATGGACGGTGAAGGCCTGTGGTGGTGGTGGGTCAAGGTTGGTGGGTGAATGCCAATCTGTTGCTTGTTGCTACTGCTTGCTAACTACCGATCTGCTGGAGAGACGATGAGCGCTGATCTACTGCTCGATCTATTGCCTTGTGGTTTCTTCTTCGTCGGAAAAAAGATGGAGACTGAAGAATGAAGATTGGAGAGTGGAGAAGCCGAGAAGGAGAACAATGGATGATGAAGATCTGCTGCCCGATCTACTACCTTATGGTTTCTTCTTTATCGAAAAAAAGATGGAGACTGAAGAATGGAGACTGGAGAATGGAGAAACTGAGAAGGAGAACAATGGATGATGAATACACGTGGGTTTTTTGATTTTGTTTGGTTGTGGTAAGAGTTGAGAGTTGGAAGAGTTGAGAATTGAATGAAATTAGAAACCTCAACTGTGGGGGGAAAAAAAAAACTTGCATCGTGTGCATTGGTGGTGCCATCCAGCTTGGAGCAATTCGCCTGTGGGTTTACCAAGCAATCCAGGTGGGACGGGTTGAATGAGTTCGCTGGGTTTGGACGGACCGACCGTCCAAACGGGCCTGGGTGTCAACCCAGCCCGTTTCATGCTCTGGCTAAAAGTCGAATTGATTGAAACGACTGATTCGATCCGAGTTTCAAAACACTGATATAAAATATTAATTAAAAATAAATAGTAAATACATTATATATTTTTTTATTATAAAAAAAAAAAAGAAAAAAAACCTACAGCACAACAAGGTAATCTTAAACAGAGCCTAAGTTTATAAAAATACTACCTTTTATTATGTAATTTAAGGTCAAAATAAGTTTTATACCTATAGTAAAAGGTAAAAGCAAGCCATTCATACAAGAGTGTTCTTTTTTTTTTTTTTATTCAACGTACTTAATTAATTTAGTGGTTATTTTCATCCACTAAAAGTAAGAGATCTTAAATTTAAGTTATATAGTATGCGAATAGAGTGAAATAAGTATACAATCAAGAAAAGTTTCTTTGAATAACTCTCTCCTCATTGCCTTACCATTTCCCAAGAAATCAAACTTTAAGCACCGTTTTTCTTCTGCAAGTAGGGATAAAAAAACACATATCAAAGGCAACATTTCCATCTTTTTCTTGATGAAACTAAATCAATAGAAAGCTTCGGCCTGATTTACCATCACAGACCGAAACCAAAAAAAAAGCACCGGTAAACCGTTTTTCCAATTTCTCAACGGCAAACTTAGTTGTTGAAAAAAAAAAGGAGATGATTAATAGCGGCTGCACCCTCACTCTCTGAAATCATCTCGAAGCTTCTCGGAGCTGTTCTCTCTGAATCCCCAACCTTCTGGCTCCTAAGTGAAACTGAGCTATGGCCACCAACAGCTTCACCGACTGCAGCGGACTCAGAATCTCTATTACCCTACCCATTATCGAGGCCCGGAGCCTGTTTGCTCGCCGCCCGCATCCCCGCTGGAGAACTTGAACTCGGAGGACAAGGGTTGATTTTCTTCATGGGTAAGCTAGCTAGCTTTTTTTGAGCTTACCCATGTAGAAAATAAGTAACTGGATTGCAGTGAGCAGCTTACTTGTCTGAACCATGTGGAGATTGACATTAACATCAGGACGGTTAACGTGGGTATGGCGGTGGAGGACAAATTGGCAACTTCCTCGCTGGAGAACTTGTTAATTTTTAATTTTTAAGAGTACATTATAATTCCTTCATGGTATATTTAAAATAATTAATCTTTTTAAATACTAACTTAAAACTTCACCTAGAGCAAACCTATATAAAAAATCACTTATTTTTTGCAAGAGAATCCGAACCGGACTTGCTGGAAGCTGCTCTGCCGGACACAAAATCTCCTCTCTCTCTCTCTCTCTCTTTTCTTTTCTTCTCTTTTTTTCTTTTTTTAATCGTGATTACCACGTATTACTGTCGAAGTGGGATGTTTTTAATTCGAAGGTGGAACCTGTGTGCAGTGGGTTGATTAGCAAAAATATTATAGTTATATTGTTATGTAATATTATAAATATGAAAAAGTGCGAATCAGTCCTACCTCTAAAAAAAAATTTGGAGTCCCAACCAAAAACGACGTCGTTTCTTGATCCCAGCCCCCAGTTCTTCGCCCCTTCTGCAATCATCTCCATCTCCTTTAACCCGCTTCTGCAATCATCTCCATCTCCTTTAACCCGCTTCTGCAATCATCTTCATCATCTCCGATATGAACAAAGTGCCAAACAAATTATGAGGATTGTAAGAAAGAAAGCAAAGGGACCACAATTCCGGAAATGATAGGAATAAGTACCATCCAAAGCTTACTCTAAAAATAGCATTTCCCTAAATTTATGCAAAGGAAATCCAGCAACTGCTTCGCTTTATGCAACAAAATAGAGAAGCAATAAAATAGAAACAAGAATCAAAAAAGTAAATAGTTTCTCTTCAATGAATTTCATTTCTGGTTTATGAAAAAGGAGATGGAGATGATTGCAGAGGGGCTGATAGCAGGGACTGGGTTTTTGAGTGAAAAATTGAAGGAATCGCAGTTGTTCCCATCAATTTCATCTTGAGAAATGTACATTGAAAACTAAAAAAAAAAAAGAAAAAAGAAGAGATCCAACAAAGCACTTACCGGAGATGATGAATTGCAGCGGCAGAGTTGGGTCGACGGCGTGAGACGATTGCAAAAGGGGTGAAGAAGGAGATGGAGATGATTGCAGAGGGGGGTGGCAGCAGTGACTGGATTTTTGAGTGAAAAATTGAAGGAATTGGAGGAGCGAGGAACAGGGGCTGGGGATTTTTGAGAGAAAAGGCGAACAACAAGCTGGGTATTTTGGGAGAAAAACGACGTGGTTTGGTTGGGACTCCGATTTTTATTTTGGAGGTGGGACTGACCCACACTTTTTCGTTATAAATATATATTTTATAATATATTATTATATTAATTTTTTATTTAAAAATTTATTTATAATAATATATATGTATTTGATATGAAAATAATTCACGTCAACTTTACTTTTCAAAAATTGAGAGGTAAGACTTAATGAAACCAGGTCGTTTTACTTGTTTTCAACCTGTTCTCATATCTATTGTATTCTTTTTTTTTTCTCGATCAATCCCTTTATCCATTGTATTCATTTTTTTTCTCGACCAATCCCTTTTCATCTTATTTTCACTAATAGTCCTAATTTCTCAGATCTCTAATCTATTTTTTTTTTTCTCAGCCAATCCCTTTCACTAGTAGCCCTAATTTCTCAAATCTCCAGTCTTCTCCAATTGTTTCCTTCTTCCCCTCTTAGATTTCACTATTCTTTTACCTCGATTTACTTAGAATTTTGACTAATCATGGGTGTTTGATGGGTGTAGAGAAGAGTTACTTGTTTGGGGTTCTTTCAACTAGTTCTTCACCATTGTCTTCAAATCAATTCAACGAGGAGGAGGCAGGGGTTTCTAGCATTTTTGAGGGTTTCCTTCAACTTGTTCTTCACCAGTCATCTTCGAGTCAGATTCAATGAGGAGGTAGCTTGTGGTTTTTAGCTTTTCTTTGTGTTGCTTTGGAAAGCTTTCCGAATGGATTTATGATTTTCATGACGAAGAGCTTGATTCAGTGAGGGGTGGCTTGCGGTTTCTAGTTTTTTGGGCATTTTTATTGGATTATATTAGTGCTAAGTGTGGTGCAAAATTAGCTAAAAAAATGAAAACAAAGGATATGAGAACAAGTAAAACGACATAATTTTATTAAGTTTTACCTCTTAATTTTTGAGATGTAAGATTTATAGATATTATTTTCATTTGATATTATATTATATATATTTTTAACATGATTATAATTAAAGAAGGAATAAGAGATAAGGAAAAGGAAATTTGTGAGGTACGGAAGTGATCCAATTAATCCAGGGTTAATGTCATTAAATCGGAATATATGGATTAATATTATATTATATTTTATCAAATATTATATAAAATTATAAAATTTTAAGTTTATGTGTGACATTACAATTGTTGCATTAGCGGCTGATTAGTGTGTTGGGACGAGGAAATGGAAAGCCGCAGTTGGGCCTGACAAATGCCACTGGAAATGTGACGTCGGTCTCCTTGTCTTATTTGCAACAGACGTTGGCTTAATTGCCTACTTATTATTGAACATCAACTCGGCCCGCGTGCCCAATTGTTTGGGCATTTTTTAGCCTCTATCTTATATCTTACCAAAGTCCACAAATGTCGTTGCATTTTTTTTTTTCCCTTTTCCTTGCACACTAGATAAAAGTGTAGTTGTGCGGAATAATAATTTTCTGAACCGAAAAAACGTGTACTGATCATAAGTGTCTCTTTGGGTAAAGGTGAGTTTTTTTTAAAAAATTTTTATTAAAAAAGTGGTTGAAAAAATATTAAATTAAATATTGTTAAATTTGATATGTTATTTTTTTTTTTTGAACTAATTTTACAAGGAGTTAGGTTCGAACCCCAACCCTGGGGAAGGGGGAATGCACCATGGGTTGTTATTGTCACTTGGCTCAAAGGGTTCGGTGCGTTAAATTTGATATGTTAGGTAAGAGTTTAACATAAGAAAAGTATTGAAAAATTAGTAAGAAGAATTATTTCGGTTTTCATATAAGAAAAATTGTGAAAAACTTTATTCTTTAAAAAAATATTTAAAAAAACTTACAAATTGAAAATTATGTTAAAAAAATAAAAAATAAAAATTTTACTTTTACCTTTTTTTAAAAAAAAATTTATAAATATCAAAATACTCTTACAAAATCTTAGAAAATAACATTTTCCAAGATTGTGCTCAAACGCACCCTAAATTCATGCTTTTAGATCCATTGAACAAAAAAAGGTTCATACTTTTAGATGAATAGCAAGATATGTTAAAAAACAATAAAATTCCTAGTGCATATATTTATTATCATTTATCAAGTCAAGTATATAATAAAATTCCGCACTCCCTGCCTTGTAGCACTACATAGGATGTTTATGGTTTGATGTAGGGTAATTCTTAGAGAAAAACTCTACTTAAAACTCTTAAATTTATTCTAAATTCTTAGTTAAACGTCTAAATTTTTGTTGAGGTAAATAAACCCCTAAACTTAATACTTTGGGCAATTTAACTATCTTTCTTTATAGCGAACTTAATACCCGTTTGTATCTTACTTGCATAAATAATGATATATCATTACCTACATAATTGGTACTAATCTTATCTATGCGAGTAAAGT
>BPVZ01000101.1:259714-271469 GCA_020521535.1 Rubroshorea leprosula
ATATTAAATGTACTTACTCTATCTCAAAATAATAATTATTTTTTACTTTAAGTTTATTTTAAATTTATTATTATTTTTTAGGTAAACAAATATTTTTTTTCTGGTTTAATTTTATTATTATCCATTTATTTTAATTATTTTTCCATCACAAAGAGTATCTCTTTATCTTGTATTTGTTTTAAGGGAAATATAAAGAAATACACCATCAATTTATTTTTAATGAACTTAATTTTATTTTTTGACCTTTCAAATATAAATTTTAAATGAAAATTTAATAACTTATATAAACAATAATTGAAAGTTTTTTTTATATAAAATAATTGTTAAGTACTTTAACTTGATAAAATATTTTAATTATTATTTATATAATATATTAATTTTTTACATAAAATTTATATATAAAAAATTAAAAAATTAAATTAAATCTATTAAAAATAAATAAAAAAATATTTTTAAAATTTTAATTCATAAAAATAAAAAACAATAAATTTTATGACAAAAGAAACAAATATTAATAAGGATTTTTTTGGGCACAGGACATAGATTAAAAGCATTTTTTTGTAATAAAATTGTATAAAAAATACAAAAATAAACATTAAATTTAATATCAATGTTATATAGATAAATTTAATTAAATAATTAATAAATTAAATATTACTTTTTATTTTTTAAAGTTTTTATACAAATTAAAAAAACTTATTAATAATTTTAATTTTTAATTATTTCAACCATTAAATTAAATAAAATTGGATGTTTCCAATAAAATGATGGCTGCGATAACCACAGCCCACCACACTCCTTTCCCCAATACAATCATATGATCTTGATTTTTTAGGGGGGTGATTTCGTCATTTCGTTAAAATCCTAAATTTCCGAAGCAGAACTTCTTTATGGCCGCGTAGCTTGACAGTTGGACTTGCCCTCCAAATACCCTTCAAAAAAATGAAAAAAAAAAAGTATTTATGTTCGACAATTGCCCTTCGTCTTCTACTTTTCTATTGGCGTCACCTTTAGGTTCTTTTAGTAATTTCCATAAATAAGGAGGTCAACTCCGTCTCATTAATTTCTGCCTTCACACCCTCAACGAATCCGCCATGTTCCCCTCCTCTGCAAACCAAACTCACCAATTTCGATAAACATTAATCGGTTGGACAGATAGTCACCGCGAAAGCTAACAGATGGCGACTTCTGAACCAGACCGCCACCGGTCCCGGAATCGACCATCGTCGTCGAATCGACCGCCGGTGCGGCCGCCAGTTCGTGGCAGAGTCCAGCTCCGGAAGCTGCTCCGGGTTGCTTCTGTCGCGTGCGGCATACAGTTCGGATGGGCGCTTCAGCTTTCTCTATTGACACCGTACGTTCAGGAGCTCGGGATACCACACGCGTGGGCGAGCATCATCTGGCTTTGCGGTCCACTCTCCGGCTTAGTGGTTCAGCCTCTGGTTGGTCACATGAGCGATCGGTGCACCAGCCGGTTCGGTCGCCGCAGGCCTTTTATAGTTGCCGGTGCCGTTTCGATTTCTTTATCCGTTTTGATCATCGGCCACTCTGCGGACATCGGATGGTTGCTCGGCGATAGAGGAAATTTCCGGCCGAGAGCTATCGCGGCGTTTGTTTTCGGATTTTGGATCCTCGATGTTGCTAATAACATGACTCAGGGTCCTTGTAGAGCTCTTCTTGCCGATCTTACTGGTTAGTGTTTTCTTCCTTTTTCTGTTCAATTTTAGCAATTTTCAGTTCATCGGAATCAAATGAATTTCTTAATAGAAACTGTTTTTGTTCAATCATTTTGATTTCTTTTTATGCTTTGCTTTTTGTGGAATCTATATAGTTGGTAAAGCAATGAGTTAATCCATATTTTATATATTTTTTTCCCATAAATATCCGTATTTTATATTTAATGACTGATATAAATAAATTCTCAATTGACGATCATGCCCCTTCGAGTGTTATTACCATTATAATTATTTCGAAAAAGTGTAAACAGTGGACTATTGTAAGTTTGGTTTGAGGGAAGCGGGGAGGAGGGACAGAGATGAATTTTTTTCGACAAATTAGATTATAATTCTTAAAAATATTATAATTTAATTAATAAAAAACCCACCTCTTCTCTTAATCCAAACATACTATTATTATTTTTTATTGTCCTTTCAATATTGTAACTACAGTTAGATTAATGTCGTTTTCATTGTTGCAAGTTGTGACGGTAATAGCATTTTGTTTTTGGTACATACGGGCATTTTATAAAAGAAATATCACATACATTTTGACGGATTAAAATCTGAGCTATTATATACATTAGTATACACTTTGGAAAAATAGACATTGAGAATTTTTCAGTTTTATGGAGGATGTTAATGGGTTGATTTTAGCAAAGCACAAGGTCTTCTCTCCTCTGCACTTTTGGGTTATGAATATCCATTTTCCACCATTTATCTGAATTCAAGAGAAAAAAGTTGTATCAATAACAAAGCCTTCCCCCTTCTTTGGATCTTACCTTGGTTTATGGGTAAAACTTACAGAGATAAATGGATAGGATATGAGCTTTGTTAATGTCAGAAATCTTGGAATGTGATGGTTTGAGGGACAAGGCAAAACCTGTCTGAGAGGATATGTTTTTTCACCACTATCCATAAATGACACTATGTTTTGAATGTTGAGAATTTCGTTGAAGGTTACCATTATTTGCTCCTATGAGTACAAGATACGATTTTCTAATAAAATGGAGAATGCCTACACTGTGAAGAAACGAAAAGGATTCATATTTCAAGTGCTTTTTGCTGTTCTTCTTGTAATTGTAGTGATAATGATTTTGGAGTCATTTTCTGTGTACATGTATATATTTGGTAGGGTAAAAAAATTGGGACATCAAATGAATGGTAAACCATATGGTTAACATAAAAAAATTATAACGGTTTGTTTTGTTGTTTGTGGGATGGCAGTCAATTCTTATGCGTACCTGCTGTGTAGTAGGAACATAAAGAACTGAAGAAGCTGGCATTAAATTGACGTCATCTTCTTGCTATTTCTTTCATGTTAGGAAAGGACCATCGGAGGACTCGGGTGGCGAATGCGTATTTCTCACTGTTTATGGCCGTTGGGAATGTTCTTGGCTTTGCAACTGGATCATTTAGCGGTTGGTTTAAAATATTACCATTTACCAGGACATCTGCATGCAATGCTGATTGTGCAAATCTCAAGTCTGCTTTCTTTCTTGACATAATTTTCATTGTAATTACTACATATATAAGCATTGCAGCTGCTAAGGAAGTCCCTCTAGGTTCACCTACCAACAGAGGTGCACCTTCTAATGAAGAGGGGCCAGGACAGTCAGGACATGCTCAGGAAGCTTTTCTCTGGGAATTATTTGGAACTTTTAGATATTTCTCAGGGTCGATATGGATAATTTTGTCTGTTACTGCTCTGAATTGGATTGGATGGTTCCCATTTCTTCTCTTTGATACTGATTGGATGGGTAGAGAGATCTATGGTGGCAAGCCAAATGAAGGGCAGATTTATGCTACAGGAGTCAGGATGGGTTCATTGGGTTTGATGTTGAATTCAGTTGTCCTAGGAATTACTTCAGTTCTTATGGAAAAACTTTGCAGGAAATGGGGGGCTGGTTTTATCTGGGGAGTTTCAAACATCCTCATGGCTATTTGCTTTCTCTCCATGCTCATTCTCTTCTATGTGTCAAGTCATTTGGACTATGTTGGCCAGGGTACACCACCAAATGGTGTTGTAATTGCTGCATTAATAATTTTTGCTGTCCTTGGTATTCCATTGGCGGTAAGTTGGTCAGTTCCTTGTACTAAAACGTGTGTCCTCTTTTCTACAGAATTTGTCAAGTCACAAGTCATGGCAAGAAAAGAAGGAAATAAAGGGGAACAAAACTTTTTCCATGGTTTCTTTTTGAGTAATATCTTGTGAGGCTGCATAGACATTTAGAAATCCGCCATCTATGTACTTTCAACTGGGTCATTTTTGCACTAGAAAGAAATCACAAATCTTTTGGTAAAATAAGTGTTTACTGTTGATTTTTTTTTTTTTTCCCCTGAGAAGGGCATATAGACTGAAACTAAATTGTTAGTGTTGGGGTGAAAGTGGGGCCTGACTGTCCTAGAGGAGAGTGGTCGGCCATCTCCTAATCTTTTAAGTTTAAATTAAAATTATTTTTCCTGATTTTCATGAAGAACTTAGTGAATTTCATTAACTCTCTGAGATATTTCATTGCAGATCACCTACAGTGTTCCATATGCGTTGATTTCCACACGTATTGAGTCTTTGGGACTTGGCCAAGGTGGACATCTATTTTTTGCTTATATTTACATTTTTTGTTTTTCTTTTGAAGATGTGACCAGGACGGTGCTTTCCTTAATTTTGTTTTTGCAGGCTTATCAATGGGTGTTCTAAATCTGGCAATTGTCATTCCACAGGTAGTGCTTTGCTCTTGAAATCTTCTTCCAAAGATCTATTTTATTAATCTCTCTCAATTGTGCCACACGAAACTGGGTTTGTGTTTGCTTATTTTCCTGATATATTTATCAGTTATGCATAGAAAATCAAGTGCCTATCTTTGTTGGTGGCTTTAAATATTAATTCTTTGGTGTTTCTTTCCAATAGTTGAACAAAATAATCTGTTAAATTGTGAAAGTTTGTCTGCCACTTTGGAAGGTAGAGCTTTACCAGGTGCCTGTGGACATGTTAGTTTGTAGATACTTGTGGAGTTAGTCAGGGCAAAGGTCTAGATACCCATGTTATTGAAGGAGAAAAAGAAAAAAAAAACTTGTGTAAGTTTTTTATTGAGTACACATAGGAAGGAAGCCAAATGGGGAGTGGTGGGATCTTGGTCCTCTCCCTTCTAAAACTGGGAAAAAGCCAACAAGTGCAGGGCAAGCTTCAGTTGATGTGAAAGTAATAATTTTTAAAAAAATTTTGCATTTTACTTGGGAACACATTCCATCAGGGTTGTGGGGTGCTAAAAATCATGCAGTGCCCCATATTTACTACTAATAAATTATTCTCTGCTAGTTATAATTATAAGGTTAGGGGTGAAATTAAGCAAATATTTGAAAGGCTCCCATTTATGTCACGATCTTTAATGCAATAGAATTCTTTTTGAAGGGCTTTCATAGAATGTTATTCTATAACTTGCTTCTAGCAATTGAAGACATCAAATTTGTTTTCAAATATAGGTTGTGGTGTCCTTGGGAAGTGGACCATGGGATCAGCTATTTGGTGGGGGAAACTCACCAGCTTTTGCTGTCGCAGCAGTTGCGGCGTTCACTAGTGGACTGATGGCAATTTTGGCTATTCCTCGAAGCAGTGCCAGTGTTCAGAAGCCCAGGGCTGTCGTATGAGGTATTCTGTTGTACTTAATTTTTTGTATGTAATACAAGATGACTATTAAATTTTTTGTATGTTATGCTTAATGTAGTGCTATACTTAATTTTTTGTATGTTCTACAAGATGACTATTCCTCGTGGCAATTTTTTGTTTGTTATACTTAATTTTTTGTATGTTATACAAGATGGCTATTAATTTTTTGTATGTTATACAAGATGGCTATTAATTTTTTGTATGTTATACATGATGATTATTCCTCACAGCAATTTTTTGTATGTTATACTTAATTTTTTGTATGTTATACAAGATGACTACTAAATTTTTTGTATGTTGGTGAAGTCCTCAAGTATGGATTTGAGAAAGTCCCAAAACTGCTTACCACCAAGTTTAATAGCTGCTGATTGGGATCTATTCCTCACATAAACCTCATCATTTTTGCCCTTCTTTTGAAAGGCAATTTCCTTTTCCCAGTTTTGGTCCAATCATGATGCATTGGGATCTCGTGCATTTAGTGCTTGAACTGGTTGTGGGACTGTGATCACTTGTTCCTGGTGACCAACAGTAGGCATATGAGTTGTGCTGATTAAAATTTTGATGGAGATATGTCTCTTTATGCTCTCATAGTCTGATATTTTGTAAAGCTTGATTGATTTTTTTTGAAGCCCTTCTTTATGATTGTTCTTTTCTATATAAAAAATCTCCTCCTCTTGTTGCTTGCACCTGAACCCTGGAATAAATTCTTCTGTTTGCTGCACCTATCAGTATCTATGAAAGGCTGTTTTGCTTTCGGTGCTTCCATGCTCAGCTTTCTACAAACGCCCCAGAAGCGTTAAGAGTACCTGACCGTAAAAGAGTACAATTTTATACTTCTTATCACTGTTAGATAAAAATAAATCCTGTGTTCAGAAACATGGTGACATTATTAGCTTTCGGGAATATATCCTAGAAGGCTGAGTTTCTGCCGATATAAGTTCTTAAGAAATGCCATGATAAATGTCTTCTTGCAGCAATGAAATCGCAAGGATGTTGTGGATATGCGTATCTGGTATAAGGGCATGTAAGACAGAGAAACCATAGGGCATTAGTGCTGCAATTTTCTCTGTACTCAAAGCATCACCCTTTTTACCAGAAAAAGTAGAGGGGTTGAAGAGATGTATGGAATCTGTAAATTTGTTCCTTGCCGTTTCTGGAGAAGTATAATAAGCGTTTTGTTAATGGCAAATCCACGAAGGTCTCATCACTTTTGCATTCCTTCCCCCCCTCAAAAGAATTGAAACAAGCATTTGATTTATTTCCCTACTGTGAATAGCCATTGATTTCATTAACATTCTCTCTAGATTTCACTCTTACAGCAACTTGGTGTAGAAATGTGTCTTTGTGATTGACGGCTACAGGGGAGTATCGAGGAAGAGTGTGATTCTAGAACTTGCCAATTTCTATTGCTACAGCCCTGGTGCGATCTACTCCTGGTGAGCCCCACTTACCTATTAGGCTGAATATATATATATATATATATATATATATATATTTCTGTTTGAAAGAGGGCAAGTGGTACATACATATTTAGGTGCAATGGAAGTGGGGAAAGCAGATCTCATTGGCCTTGAACATGCAATCTATGAAAGGTAATGCCCACCATAACCAGTGGCCTTTAGCCTGCCCAAATTTTGAATTGGGTTTTATCATTTCATCATCATGCATCATGATCATGATCATCACATCATCGAATACAATTTTATCTTGGAGGAGCATGATGTTTGTGCATTGGTTGGTGCTGCAATGAGTCAATGACATAGCTTTTATTTACAGAAACTAATTTATTAGCTGAAGACACTGGAAATCTGACATGATATGGGGTGTGAATGTCATGGAAGTTATATATCTTTGGGGAAATTGCACTTACCTCTCATGTAATTTGGGGTGGATGCACTTAACCCCTCAAATTACAACAATGTGCATTTAACCACAGGTAGTTTGAAAATGAGCACTTAAATCTCATATCATGCAAATGTGCTCTTGGCCCCTTCTAGTTTAAAAATGTGTACATAACCCCTCAAGCTTATAATATTGAAAGTGAAATCTCAAAAACACTTGGAGCAAAGTGTGCATTTTTCAAACCACAATACATACCTCTAGGAAGTAAAGGAAAAATCAATACATGAAGGGGGTGGGCGGAGTGATAGAAATGGAAAAAAAAATGTAGAACTATTCTACCTGTGTTGGAAGGGGGATGATGGTAGGCTTACGGAGAGACAGACGACTCTGTTGGTGAGGAAAGGGATACAAATTATGGCTGAAATTGGAGCACATAATTGTCTCCATGTCCCCCTTCTTCCATCTGCCGGTTCTCCATACAGCCATCTTTTGTCATCCCCATTTAACGCACCTTCAGTGGTCTCATTTCTTTGCACAATATTTACCTCTCTTCCACACACCCACGAAGATATCCTTTCTAAACATCGTAAGAAAGATAGTATAGAAAATATCCATTAGATATGACACTTGCCCACATGTTTAGCTTTTGTGGCTTAAACTCAATTTATCCACAAACCATAGAATGATATGTTCCCCCGAATGAGAATAGAAAGTACATGTCTCTTTGCCCAGCCATGTGAAATATTTAGCCTTGAAAGGTTCTGACCCTGCAATCTCAGTACCTTTTGGATTGGTGGATTAAACAAGGAGAGGTAATTAATTCTCTCATTCATTTTTTCCCTCGTTGAGGTATTATGACTCGAATTTTAATTTTTAACTTTAACTTTGAAGTATTAAATCTTTTAAAATTAACAACTCAAAAAATTACAAACTTCTTCTAGCTTTTAAAGAAAGAAGACTACTAGTGAACTTATTATTTTTTACTACCATATTGTTGATTAGGATGACATTTTATTTGCCAAAGATCATTGCATAATCTCTTGAGGACGGCAGAAATCTAAGCCAAACATAATCCACTTCTTTACATAAAGAAAATCTTCACCTCAAGTTCTCCTTTATTGATTATTATATATCCCACACCCGGACTCATCCACCTCACTTTCATACTCTTCCGAATTGCCCAAAAAGGGTATAACAAACAGGCAACACAACACATGGGTCCTGTAAATAGATTTTACCCAAGGTTTGTGCCCTCTCAATTTGGTCAAAGCAGTCAAGCATGTTTGGTTTGTTTCTAATGGATATATATAAAGAAAAGAGCTACTAGATATATTCATGCTTGGAGAGTGGGCTTTTTCACATGGGTTTGCAAAATTGGAACATGCGTATATGGCTGTTTACCATAAAATCCCTCTTATTTTCCTGTCCTAATTTACAAATATACTCTGATTCTTCCCTTTCTCTCTCTTGTCATTCACGAATAGGATGTGAAGGTTGGCTGTCTTGTTAAATTCAAGATTAATCTTTATTTTTATCTCTTCCATTATATAAAGCCTAAAATAAACCTAAAGTGGATAGTTTTAAACATTATCCACTTCCTCTTAATCTAAACACTAGATAGCAAAAAGGTCCTTCCATTAGCATTCTGCCAAATTGTTTCATGGACAAAGCTGTTATGGCGGTTAAAAACAATTCCTAATTCGAATCAATACTCATTGTGGGTTTTGAACCTCCCCCACCATAACTTATGCACAATTAAGATGGACAAAAACAAGGCTGCTCCCTTCCCCGCCCCCTCCCCCGCCCCCTGCCCCACACTCTACAAGCTATGTTTGTCGTTTGGCGACACTTTGCAACTAATATTACACGTGTTAAACTAAGCTTCTTCCATCAGAATGATGAACGAAACTCTACAACCAACTAGTCCAACTCTAGCTATATTTACCCTAAAAAAAGAAAAAAGTGCGACTCTTGGATACCATTATATTTCTTTTAGCCTGCTAGGGGTACCATATTTTCGTTAAAGCTTGGGGTTTAATTTTCAGTGCTGAAACGCAAAGAATATACAAAAATTGAAGTGACTAACCCTCATATTCTTATTTTACACAGAGATGAAAGATAGAAAGGATGGGCGGCCCCCCCCCCCCAACCTCCCCTAAACCTAAAAAGCATTTATCAGAAGCACCTTTTTCCGGCCTTCTCGTTGATGCATCGACACGTTTCTTGACGTAGACCCCACTCCCTCCATGTATAAATACCCACATCCTCTTAACTCAATTCTCCATATCCCCACCCAAAAACCATACGAAACCAACAAACTTCAACTGTTCAACATACCTCCTACCAGGGTTTCATATCTCATTTCATTTCCCTGTCTTCCCTTTTTCTAAGTCATATTTTATCAAAAAGAAAAAGAGAGAATTATGGTTAACCCAAAACCATCTTCTCCTTCCTCATTCCTCCCCTCTAACAAAACTCCTATCATAAATCCCAACAAAATTTTCGATCTTCATGCTGATGATCAAGAAGAACAATTACGTAGATGGCCAACTCTCTCTGAGGTAATTAAAACAAGAACAAAAAGAATACATTAACAACTAACATGGCTTAAAAAATTAATACATTTATATACTCCTTATGGGGTAAAGCTCATTATCTTTGTTTTCTTTTCAGGCAATTGATGAAATCAAAGCCATAGGGAAGATCTCAGGTCCTACAGCTATGACGGGTTTGCTTCTTTATTCAAGAGCCATGATCTCTATGCTCTTTCTTGGATGTCTCGGTGAGCTAGAGCTAGCTGGCGGCTCTCTCTCCATTGCTTTTGCAAACATTACTGGATACTCTGTAATATCTGGTCTCGCTATGGGAATGGAACCCATTTGTGGACAAGCTTACGGTGCCAAACAGATGAAACTTCTAGGGTTGACCCTTCAGAGAACGGTGCTCCTCCTCCTCTCAGCCTCGCTTCCCATCTCGTTCATGTGGCTGAACATAAAGGGAATCCTCCTCTGGTGCGGCCAAGATACTGAAATAGCATCAGTGGCTCATACCTTCATTCTTTTCTCCATACCTGACCTCTTCTTTCTTTCTCTGCTTCACCCGCTTCGCATTTATCTCAGAACTCAGAGAATCACATTACCCTTAACTTATTGTTCTGCTATTTCTGTTCTCCTCCATGTTCCCCTGAATTTCCTCCTCGTTATGCATTTCAAAATGGGTATTGCTGGAGTTGCCATAGCCATGGTCTGGACTAATCTCAACCTCTTCCTCTTGCTCTGTTCTTTTGTGTACTTCTCCGGAGTATATAAAGATTCTTGGGTATCTCTGAGTACGGATTGTCTCAGGGGATGGTCATCTCTGCTCACCCTGGCGATTCCAACGTGTGTTTCGGTTTGTCTTGAGTGGTGGTGGTATGAATTCATGATTATGCTCTGTGGACTTCTAATTAACCCAAAAGCTACCATTGCTTCCATGGGGATCCTAATTCAAACGACCTCTTTGGTGTACGTCTTTCCATCAGCACTAAGCCTAGGAGTATCGACGAGGGTTGGGAATGAATTGGGTGCAAATAGACCGGCAAAAGCTCGCATTTCCATGATCGTCTCTCTGTTCTGCGCCGTCGCATTAGGCCTCATAGCTATGCTGTTCACCACTCTGATGCGGCACAAATGGGGAAGGTTTTTCACTTCCGACGCCGAAATTCTAGACCTTACCACTGTAGCATTGCCGATCGCCGGACTGTGTGAACTCGGAAACTGCCCGCAGACAACAGGGTGTGGCGTCCTCAGGGGCAGCGCCAGGCCCTCCATCGGAGCCCACATCAACCTGGGTTCGTTCTACCTAGTCGGTATGCCCGTGGCGATCCTATTGGGGTTTGTCGCCAAAATGGGGTTCCCCGGACTATGGCTCAGCCTGCTTGCGTCTCAAGCGTCCTGTGCTCTGCTCATGCTGTATGTCCTCTGTAAAACGGATTGGATCCTTCAGGCAGAGAGAGCCAGAGAGTTGACTCAGACGACAAAACCGCCATTACCGATAGCATCGACAGCAGAAGAATCATCAAACCCAAAAGAAATAACGACGAAGGGTGATCTTGAAGAGATACTGTGCGTTAATGATGAACTCGTGAAGCCAGAAACAGAACCTCTCATATCTACTGCACGCACTCTGCATTAATTAGGGTTCGGTCTCCCACCATTATTGCCGCCACGGAAGGAAATGGTGTAAAAAAAATCATTTGTTTTCTTGTTAATCTTCTTGAATTCTCTCTCTTTTTTTCTTTTTTTTTTTTAATGTACCAATAGCAAATTTGTAGAATGGAATTGAGTTTTTCTACTAGCCGAAATTAATGGATATTGTTTATATATTAATTGGTATTAAAATTTGTTCTTTCATTAAAAAAATTAATTTTTTTAATTATTTATTTAATTAAAATAATATACATAGTATTGATAATAGTAAAATTAAAAATAAATAAATTTAAAAGTACAATAATACATATAATATGTATAAATTAATTGAATTAATTATATTTATA
>BPVZ01000101.1:275348-286298 GCA_020521535.1 Rubroshorea leprosula
GTATTTAGTTGGAGGGTGAATTTCTCTCTCTCTCTCTCTCTCTCTCTCTCTCTCTCTCTCCCTCTCTCTCTCTCTCCCTCTCTCTCTCTCTCATTTTTTGAACAACAAAAAAACTATATTATTATAAAGAGTACAAAGGGTATTTAACCCATATACACAAATGATCCATGAAAAACAATTTCCCTCCCCCTAATTGCATAATCACATTGCTATTTCGGAATTAGAATCCAACTGCCTTTTTCTTAGTAGGATTGGACATTGGTTTGTTTAGTTTGAACTAAAACCAAAATATTAACCAATATTTTGTTTTCCTATATCTATTACTGAAAATTGCACCAATTTTACATTAATTTTTTGGTTTGGTGATTAAAATTATTGGTTTGGTATTTACTAATTCGATTTTAAACCAAATTCTTGAACTTAGCCTTTTTAACTTGGGTTTAAACCATATTCTTAAACTTTACCCATTTATGAATTAACTTATCTTCAACTCATATACTTAACCCTTTGTTGTTTTTTTTAACTTTTCATGAAACCTAGACCAAATTTAAGATTTCCATAAACATGAACACACAAAATCATTGAAAATCATAAAAACAACACATAACAATATAAACAAAATCATTATATCAGAATAAAGTTGTCTCCAAATCATATACTTAATCTTTTTTTTTTTTTTCGACTTTACATAAAACTTAGACCATATTACCATTAACATTAATATACAAAACCACTACAAGTCATAAAACCAACACATGGTAATCAAAACATAAAATCATCAAAAGATCATAATAATAAAAACATAAAGTTATCAAAAGATAATAATAAAGTTACATTAATACTATAATTAGGTTGTTAAAGATCAAAAGCACTTAAGCAAAGATAATAGTTAAGTAACTAAATTCTAGTTCTTAAAATCCATCTTCTCTACTTAAAAAACAATAGCTCTACTAAATCATTAGTGATTGACTACCAAAATACAAGCATTGAATAAAAACTGTGCAGTATGCTGCATTCAACTATCATGAAAAGCAATTGAATAAGATGCATAAGATATGTGCAATTTGTAAAGTCTTGAGTTGTACATGTAAAAAACTATGTAAAAAACTATCAAAAAAAAAAAAAAAAGCCTAAGCATTGAAGCAACAAATAATATATTATTTTATTATGCACAAAAAGATCAAATAATAAGCATCATATCCTTTACACTTGGTTTATATATGCCAATAAGCAAAGAGAGAATGGTTAGTGCGTGACACTTTAAATGCAAATAAACAAATCTTAACAAGAAACTACTTGCTAGAATGCTAACATAACAATTTAAAATTAAGTTAGCACAATATTGAGATGTAATTACCTATAGATTTATTAAAAAAGAAATAAACCTAATGTACTCCAATTGCTCAATGATGGATGAGTCCAAATGCAACTTGTTAATTTCTGCTCTTAAAACTCAAAATAAAACATAGAAGTTAATTAAAGTTTAAAATGCTAAAAATATATTCAAACAAACATTAAGTATTAATACCTTTCTCTAATTTTGCAAGTGCATCCAAATCCTCCATATCAAAAGTTATGTTTGCCTTTAACTGTAATTAATCTTAAGCACAAATTAGTGCTTGTATCATCTTTGTAGTTAAAGAGGATCTAAATTCATCTAGGACCCTCCCTTTTATACTAAAAGTAGATTCTAATGCTGCTATGGATATTGGGACAGCAAGCACATCTCTTGCCATGATTGCTAAAAATAGGAACTTAGGCCCATTCATCTTCTACCATTGAAGAATATCAAAACCTTCAACATCATCTTTTGGCTCCTTAACAAGGTACTTGTCTAGTTCTGTTTTCACTTGATTGCCACCACTATCCAACTTGAATTTCTCTTACTTATTTTCATTTAAGCCCTTTGTCTTTGCCTTGGCCCAATCTCACTTAAAGTGGAAGTTGCAGAATTGGTTGTAGCTTTGAAAATTGCCACCACTACTACAATCTTTTATAATTAACCTTTTGTATTCAAAAAGCATTTTGTTCATTACATTTCTCATTATGTTCCCATATTCTTGGCCATCCTTTTCTTCATACCCTTTTGTAAGCAAGAAATCAAGATTTTCAAGCTTATTGCTATGATTAAGAATAATAGCCACAAAGATGCTCTTATTCATTTGCCTAATATTTCCCCAATATTTCTTCAACTTATCCCCCTCATGTTTTTAGCAACCACATAGAGATCAACATCATTATCCCAATCTTTAAGTAAGCAATCAACCTTATAAAATATAAATGAAAAATAAAAATCAAAATAGAAACTAAAAATAGAATATAAAATGGAAATGAACAACAGAAACTAAAAATGGATATTGGAAATAGAAATGAAAATAAAAATTGAGAATGAAAATGAAAACAAAAATTAAAAATAGAAATAGAAATAGAAATATAAATAAAAACAAAAACTCAATAGAAATAAAAATATGAAACTACATAAAAAAATTGAAAACATAAACTTAGAACACAAATTAAGACAAAAATTGAAAATAAACCTCGCTTATCTCAAGGAAATAAAGGTTGTTTATAGGGTATAAAATACCAGATACTGTTCAAGTTATCTCATTGAAATGTTCAAGGATTTGTCTAAAGTTTCTAACATTTTCCCAATCAATACAAGATGGGACTCATGATGCATTGGATGTTAAGTTAAGCTTAGTTCTTTTGCCGGTGTTTTGCCAAGAAGATCTTCAAAAGAAATTAAATAACTTTCATTAAAACAATTAAAATTTTAACATAGAAAATATAGCTCAATTCTATAAAACAAAAAGTGAAAAATCATAAACATTACCTCTCAAATGCATCTTTGAATTTTTCAATTATATCCAACATATTAAACATGGAATTCCATCTTGTTAGCACATCTAAACCAAACAATTTCTTTGTTTCAATGTCTAACCCATCACATGTTTCCCTAAACCTCTTTAATCTCAATGGACTTTGCCTGAATATTTCACAACAGCCCTCATAGGATCAATAAATAAGCTCATATTCTCATCATTTGTTCTTTCACTAACAAAAAGATTGATTATAAGGGCAACACATCTCATATGTACATCCTACCCCCTAAGCACAATAGTTTCCTTTTTATTAAGTGCATCCTTAAGCACTCCAATTACATCATCATTGGAAGATGCATTATTTACTGTCAAGGCACAAACTTTCTCAATCTACCAATCTTTTAAACACCTAACTAGCGATTTCCAACCACTATGACCATCCATAGATTAAAAACTTAGAATTTTTTTGTGCAACTTCCAATCATCATTGATAAAATGAGTTGTCAAGCTCACGTAGTTAATCCTTTGCAAAGATGTCTAAGTAATTGTTGTTAGTGAAATTTTATGTTGAGATTCTTTAAAAAGAAATATCAAATTAGACCTATGAGCAACATATATGTCATAACAATCCTTTATTTGTCTTTCTAGATGGAAGTTTGAAAATAGGAGACAAAGCTACTTCATAACATCTTTTGAACCTTAATTTCTCAACCAAGCTAAATGGCTACTCATCTATAATCATCATTTCAGCTAAAGCTTTTCTAACAGCCTCAAGATCAAATCTCCATGCACACAATTGAGTTACCTTAATTGACTGACCTCAAATTTCCCCCACCTAATAATGTGAAACTTAAGCATAGATTGATAATTCATATTCACAAGATTCTTCTTACATTTTAGAATATGAGTTTTCATTACTGTTATTGTATTATTCTTAGTGTAAGCAGTAAAATATTTATCGTAATACTTGTGCCTAGCCCTCGAGTTACCATTACCATCAACACAACTATTAATGTCTTGCCATACCTCTGATCTCTTTTGCATTGCTTTCTTCTCTTTGCTTCATTGCCAATTGAGGCATTTGTTTGCAAAGCATGAGGTAGTGACACATGGCCATCTACTTTCATGATTTGTTGACCATTTTCCTATAGCACAAAGAAATTAGAATAACCTATTAAAACAAATTAATAGAGTTAAAATTTTCCTTATATTTGGTTTAAGGGGTGCATCTTTGTTTTGGTTTGCATCTTAACTCATTGAAATAATAACCTCCAATTAGGGTTAGCGATTTAGTAATTTTAACTAGATTTAGGGTTAATTTGTAAGTTAGGGTTAGGGCTAAGGATTTCAAAAATCAAGTTTACATTTAGGATTTATAACAAATAAGGTTAGGGTTCTTACTTGTTAAACTCTAATTGTTAGAAAACTAGACAACTTCCTACATATTTAGGAGTAGAGAGCAAAATTAACCACAAACATAGACATTGGTTGAAAGACCAAACAACTCTAATTTTTGAGATAAAGACTATAACCTCTTTAAGATGTTTTGTGCTACCCTTCATACAAAGGACTTTCATCAAAATTATTAGTAGGACACTTGGCAATCACCATTTGAACTTTGAAAATTATATCATCCTGAAAATAGACCACCACACGAGTAAGGCCTAGACTCAAACCCCTCGATTAGGAGATGATAGTGTTGGTGTTATGGTAAGAACTCTAGTTAAGCAAGTGATAAACAGAGCCTTTAAAGGTTGAGGAGCTGTGAAATAGGGTAGGGTTTTTAGAGAGAAGATGGAGATATGTAACTGTGATGGTGGTAGAAAGAGAGAGGATGAATTGTTAGGTGAGAGAGTAAAATCTTTTATATTAGGTGATAGATTCATGGCAGTAAAAGGAATTGGGGAAGGAAAGAGAGGAACTATTGATGGAGACATGGAGGGAAATTTCAATTTGGGTTTGAGAGAATGGTTGGGACAAAGGGAAAAATGAAGAAAGGAGGAATCAGGAAATCAAAATTTCATATTACTGTAATACAGTTTAGGAATATAATTAAACAAAAAAATAATTAAAATGTTTTTTTAATTAAAATTCAATAATTATTCAAATGGGCTTTTGCAATTTTCAGTTTGGCTTAGCTCACCAAACACCAAACTATGGATCTACAATTTAGATTGCACTCGATCTTTTGGCACCAAACATTGAAAAGTCCAAACTATTTTGTTTTTTTCGATTCAATCATCAATTAATTGATCGATTCGGTTAATTATGCCTAGTCCTACTTTTTAAGTATTGTATACTACTTTGGATTTAAACACCAATATGCAAAAGAAAATGGCCATGTTTCTGCCATTTCACATATCCATACAAAGGACCTAATAGCTACTAATTTCATCACCTGTCCAATTCAAAATCCCTACCATTAACAACTTTCTTGTTTCTAGTGGTCCAATTCGAAGGTTTCCTTACTATTGCCATGCATAGCATGTTCAACTCCCCACCAAGATAAACACTTACCCATAATTTGTGAGAGAATGAACTATCAAGTGGTTTGCATCCTTGGCAACTTCTGCACGTACCCACACAAACTATCATCAATATCTTGAATAATATTTTTTTAATCTGATTTGATATATGGAGGATGGATCTACCCTTGCTCCTATACTTGGGGGTAAAGTTAGAGGTTTGGACAATTTGAAATCACCTAATATATGCATGGACTAATAATAATAATAAAAAAAAAATTGTGAATCAATAACCAGAGTAATACTATGGTAAAAGAAGAATGCAAAGGAGAGTTTTATTGACACAACTTATTTAACCACTATTACTTGTATCAACTTCTCATATGACAAAAATTGTAGCAATGCCTTCTGTGCTCTTTTTCTCCAGTACCAGTCCCATTTTCTACTTCTCACTTTCTAAAACACATCAAGTTAATAATACAAACTAAAAATGTAACTAATTTTTCTTTTCATTTCACCAAGAGTGAATTTATTTATTTTTTATAACAAATGTTGCATACAAAGAAGAGAGAAAAGCTCATAATTTCTTTTAATTTTGAATCTTTTTATTTTATTTTATTTTGTGGCACGTACTTGATCGCAAGGCCATCACATTTTCTTTTGCTTTTCTTTCTCTTTTAAAGCTCTTTAAAGAGTAGTGGTATTGTCGCTATCACCTGTCTTTATCTTTTTCCCTAAATAAATAGAAAAATGAATCTAGGATCCAAGTATTACTCCATAACAATTAACATGCGCATTCTAAGGTAATTAAGGAATTGTCCTTAATTGTCAGCTAGTGGTACACCATGCATTGCATTTCTTACCAATTTTGAGGCATCAAGTTGGTCATGAACATGACAGTAGCCAATAATAGTACTTATAAGGCTACAAGTTCTATCTTCTTTCATCATCAAATCCAATGTTTATACCATCTTCATTGTGCAAGATGAAATTCAACAATATATCATAACAATCACAGTAATATTTTATAAGCACCAATCAACCAATTAAGGGTTAAACAATTATATGAAAGAAATGTAGTAGCCATTAGAAAATCAAGAAATTAGTTCTTTCTATCCATGTGGTAGAATTAGAAGAGATGCTTTGCAGGTTGAAACTTGAGAAATGAGGACTTGAGTACTGTAAGAGGTAGTAATGTTGGTGTTGAGAAGAACAGGTGCATGTATCAGGATGCATGATTGATAATTAGGTATGCTGCCCACTTCAAGTCCAAACAAGACAATCTCTCCTTGTAATAATAATGTTTACTATTGTACTAAAAGTTGGTGTCTCAGAAAAGCCAATGAAGTCCTAAAGTCCCCTGTTACTGCCCTAGATTGAATTGGGCTTGGCACCCCTCCATTATCCATTGAAAAGAGTTCACACAACAGTATAAAAGCTACATATATTTATAATCTTAGAGTAGACTTTTTGGATTTAATAAAATTTCAAAATTAATATACTACCATAAAAATTCTACTCTTTTCTCGCAAAATTTTTGATTGCACCACTTCTAGAAAAGTAAATAAACATTTAAAACACGGCTTTATAAAAGTTTCATTTACATCATCAAATAGCCTCTTTGTCCCTACCTCCACCATTATTATCTTCACAACCCTCTCCATTCGTCATGACAAATCCAATAATATTGATATCCATTTAACAAAATGTTTTTGAGATCTCAACATATCGTTAATCACTGAATTGATACTTTGTTGGTGAAAAAAGATCACAATATGAGTACGTATCTAGTTAATTAATTAAAAAATTAAAAGAAACCCTATAAGATACCATTTGGGATAAACAAGGATTATCTCAAACCAAGTTGATTAGGTTCATTTTAATTTCAGCACCTAAAGTGATGACATGGGAATAAGAAATTGTGTCTGTTTGGTCAAACATAATTTAACTGAAAAGGAAATAACAAATGTCGACCTTTCCCAACAATACATAGGCAAATTTTGTCAACATTGAGCCAATCACATTAAGCACATCAACCCACCTTTTCCTCCCATAAGCATGATATATAAAGCTCACAAAAACTAATTATTTTTCCAAGGAATCTCCTCTCAGCCGCTGAATGCCTCCCATTATAGGAAATTATCAATCAAGCCATTATTTTCCATCACATCATTGTTAGCTTTGAATCAAATTTCGTCGAGCCACTTGCAGAACAAAAAAATAAATATACAAAGCCACGTGTTTGTTTTGGAATATATTTTATTTAGCATATAGCCACGTGTATAGCATCTCAAGACAACTTTTGGCTAACCATTGTAATTTTACATATAGTCCACCAATGGCATCATTTCTACATATATGTCCCTTACATTATTAAAAGGAAAATTGAAGTATAGAAACACTGAGAACAAAAGGGAAAGAAAATTAAAGTATAAATTAAAAAATATAATAAATTAGGGATTTTTATAACTTAAAATTAATCTATATTATGCATTTGCAGTTAAATTGAGTGATTTTAATTTAAAATATAAAGTTAATTTATTTTGTGTAGGATGGAATTGAAGTACCCCTTTTCCTCTCTAATAGTATTAATGTCTTTTGTTGATAAAAAAAAAATTGTACTCTAAGGTTACATTGATTATACTTTTTTATTATTAATATAAAAAAATTGATATAAAAAATTTATCAATTATTCAATTAAAAACATACACATGTTATGACTGCTAAAATTTATATTATCACTTTTGTTTTTCTATAAATTAATGTATAAAATATGCATTTATTACACCTTTAATTTTTGCCACAAGTTAAATAAATTCATACATGCAACCTCAACAGAAAATTTTAATTAATACATGGTGAAACCCTAAGGTTGGATGAGTTAATAAGTAAATGTTTTTTTATAGACTAAATTTATACTTTAAACCTCAAGACCAACACCTAAAAAAAATTAATTTTTTTAAATACTTCCAACCAACATAAGAAGTGCCTTTAAGATTCTCCAAAATAAAATTAGCGTCATGATGCACCAAATTACTGACATGAAGAACTCTGATCATTAAAATAAAAAATAAAAAACATACATGGTGGGAATTGACCAACTAATGTACTATATACCAAATAAAATGATTATTTGGACAATGATAAAGATGAAGAAGAAGAAAGAAGTAGGATTAAATAACAAATGCTTTCTAATGAACTAGATATAATTAATAAATAAACATGATTTATTATATTTTTAAGTCATTAATAAAAGTTTGGCTAACATAACCAAAACAAGAAATGGCATATGTACTACTTTTCCAGGAAAAAAAAAAAGAAGGGAGCGTTGTATCAAAAGAGAAGAGTCAAAAGGAGATAGAAAGTGGTGGCCCTTATCTTCTTTAATTATATATACTAAGTTTAAGAAGCTGTGGCCACTAATCGAATTTTTGTTATAATTAACAAATGTGAAATGTTTAAGTCCTTCTCGTATGTCTTAGCCATGCTACCGACCACTGCCGAAAGTCCCACTATTTAGGGCAAAAAAGAGTGCCCTGAAAGTCTAAAGAAATGTTAATTAATTAAGAAAAAAAAAAAAGAAAATTAACACGGTTTTTTAAAAGTTAAGACATTCAATTATTTTCATTAAATATGTAGAATATAATGTGAGTTTTAATTTTATTATATTTATTATGTGACTATTATTATACATATAAAACATCTTAATTTTTTCTTTTGCCCTTATTATAATTAATCATTATTGAGGATTCTTCACACTAGGAACAGTCCTATATTAAATCAAATTAACGAGTTTAGTATTTTATAATTTAAATTATAAAACATTATATTAGTGAGTGAAAAAACCTTTATCAATTATTAAGGACACTTATTATCTAATAACTAATATTTTATAATTAAATGCAGTTTAAATTACAAAACCATTTCTCAAAATCAAAATTGATGTTTCAATACTATCATCTATAGTTCTTTACTTCGTTAATACTTGCATGCAAATTATTTCATGCACTAATTACTACAATGTTTGTTTTTTTGTCTTCCTATCTCACTTTCAAAAATCTTGTTTAATAACGTGGAAGGTAAGGGTGCTTGCCAATCATACCAATCAAATTACTTAGAAACTCAAATGGTCCAATCAAATTACGTCAAAGACTGTGATCACAAAAAGCTCTTGTTGAAAATTTCAAACTTGAGAGACTTTTGATTAGAAAGTTGTGCAGATATTTTGTTCTTTATATGCTTAACCGTATGTATATCAAATTCAGAAGTACTGCATAAAGTGTTTCGCCATAGAAAAAAAATGTCCTTTTAGTGTATGGACCAGGCTATAGCCTATCGAACATGCCGTGCTGACCTAGAGAATGAAGTTAGGAGGGGAATTAATTCAAGTACAACATTAATTCGTTCAAAGATGCGAATTGTGTGGTATTAGCACCGACGACAATAAAAGGAGCGGTGCCGTACGTGATCGGGTTCTCCCTAAAGGGTCCCCTATATTTACACACATATACAGGCATTTTATATATAGATGTTGCATATATGCAATTTCCGTACATGCGCAAGTCCTCTGTGCATATATGAGAAATGTTAACTGCACTCACTCAGTAAATAATTGGATTTTTATTGGCCTAATTATATTTTCATTTTGATTAAAATTAAAAATAAATAAAATAAACCAATAAAAAGAAGAATGTTTCAGCACTCAAACTCACATCAAGTGTACATAACAGTCTTCCTCTATATATAAAAAGCATCATGAAAGGATTTAGCTATGGTGAAGTTTTTTCTCAATTTTAATTTCTGTGGCCGTCCAAGCGCCCATGATGATAAACAGAAAAATATACTAAAGGGTTATATATCAATTATTTTGTATCATAGTTATGTAATTTAATGATAAACTTATAAGTATTTTTAATCATAAATTTAAAATTTAATTTTTAATCTTTACATAAAAAAAATAAAAATTAAAAACCCCACTTTGTGATTTCTCCCTCACCCAATAAATTCCCTTTCAAATATAAAATAAACGATTTCCTTACTTTTCTTGTGTCGGTTTAGAATATTTTAATATAGTGGTTGGTTTAAATGATTAGTTATTTGTTAGTTTTTTTTTTTTTTTTTAACATGGGGAGAATATAAAAAAAAAAAAAGAAGAGAGTTTACAAAAATTAAAATTAAAATTTTAATTTTGGTATATATATACTTTACCTAGTACAACAAATGTTATGGGTGCATTATTTGTTAGTTTTTAATCGTTATAACAAACAAATATGCAAATTAGAGTCAATCTTTTTGCTTTTAACTCTACTTTGATTAACATAAAGAAAGGGTCAATTACTAAGCTTTCATGCGCACCCTTAATGATCAGAGATTAAAGCAATGCCGACTCTTTGTGATGCAAAACACGTGTATATATATACAGCTATTAATCATATATATGTTTAATAGAAGTAGTATACGTTTGCAATATCTCTCTGTTTTGAAGTGAATTTTTTAGACCAAAAGAGTCAATGACGCCCACACCCTCCAACTTAGTGGTTTGACATTTTGTTTGTATATGATGGAATATTCTGGCTAGTGTTTTGACCTATTTCCATTATGTTTTTGTGCTAAGCTTTTTCAGCATGATTGAACAGCCAACTAAATGGAGTCCAAATATGCCT